>JZKD02S1390391.1:99245-124829 GCA_000966675.3 Picea glauca
TAAAGCAATTTAAACAAACATCATGGACATTATGCTACAACATATATTCATGCAGAATTAATAGTAAATCATACATGCAACAACACATGCAATTCTCATAATAACAGACATGCTCTGAATACATCATTTGATATTAACACAGAAATGATGCTTATTTTTAAATTGAAGTACACCAACTGTGTGCAGACCTTCCATGAACCTCCCAACCTTAGACCACACTGCTCCAAGCTATCAACAGTGAGCCACCCCTGAGTTGGGACTAAACTCCACCCAGGGTAAAGGAAATCCTAGGCTAGGCTGGGACTATGGAAAACTGCACAATGCAACAGGAAGGATTCCCTCCAAGGAGCCTACTTACGCCCATCGCTCACAAAATCTCATTGCCCACATGCCTGTCACACCCCAGGAATATACACCTTCATTATTCCATAGTCCATCGACTGCTCCACTTCCCTTCTAGGGCTTCAACAACATGTCAGATCAGGAATTCTCAGAGCTCTGTAGTTGCTGTTGGACTCCCTCCAGGAGAAATCACTTCCCCAACAATCTCTCTCACATGGAGAGAGTTTCTCATGGGCCTGACAACCTACCTTTTCAAAACCACAAGCATGGAAGCCTGCTTCTTCTGTCTAACTCCTTAGTCAAATGGTTAAGAACAACAACCAAATCGGGTAAGGCAGGGTACGAGCTCAACAAAACTACCATAGTGTGAAATTACAGAGGTTCATGATGGCAGAGGGTTCAAGAACGGAGGAAAAAAATGGCCAACTATGTGCCTGATCCATGCCTGAGTGAATGGGCCAAAAAAAATCCTCCAAACAATTAATTTCCCCACATATATTTGCATGCATCCTGGATGACACATGGCTCTCCAGGAGCATGTTTCCTCTCCACTTGGTATTCCTTCACCCCCCAACATAACTTAGGATAAAATTTTATGTTAAAACCTTAGCCCTTTTAGGACTATATTATAATATTCCTTTGGAGGAAAGACTTCAATATTAACCTCGTTTCCTAGCCTCTTAGCCCTTCCCTTTCCCTTCCTAATGGAGCTTAGTCCGACATAACTCTTTCTTCGTGGTCGGTCTACATGGAATGATGTAATTTTATTAATGATGTAGTATTTACATATACAAAAACTAGGCTCCCTAGCCTTCAACATCTAGGATCTTCAACCTAATAAACATATAAGCCTCCCAACTTATAAACACTTGGCTCACCATCCTATAAACATCATTACAATTTAGTAGGGGCTCAGCCTTGGGTATTACAATCCCCTTCCCTTATTTATGCACTGTCCTCAGTGCATCATATTTACATATTACAGACAAGATTTCCAAAATATTCAAAGAGATGCGGGTATTCTGCCCGCATAAGATCTTCATTCTCCCATGTTGCGTCCTTAGGACCATACCAGGTCCATTTGACCTTTACAAGCCCTATGGATCGATTTTGGAGCTGTTTGATTTTTCGGTCCATAATGCATACGAGATATACTTGAAAATCGCTTTCTTGCTCCATCTGAATCACATTCCAATTAATAACATGATTAACATGAGGTATATATTTATTAAGCAATGATACATGGAATAGATTATGTATAGACATAGATGCAGGCAATGCAATTATATAAGCTACTAGTCCAATCCTTTCTAGGATTTCAAGCGACCCACAATATCTAGCTGCCAACTTGAAAAAGTTTCCCAACTTTAGGGAACTTCTTTTGGCTTTCATATTCAATAATACATGATCACCCACTTTAAATTCCCTATGAGTTCTGCCCTTGTCAGCATAGCGTTTCTGCATGTCTTGGACAACCTTCAAATTCTGTTTTATATTTAACATTTTCTCTTCCATTTCCTTGAGAAAATCTAGCCCAATCACTGCTCTATCAGCTGGGTTGTCCCAACTTATTCGTGTGTTTCACCTTCTGCCATAAAGTGACGCAAATGGGATCATCTTCAGTGATGCTTGGTACCCATTGTTGTAGGTAAATTCTACCACGTGTATATAATCTTCCCACATAGATGTTTTTTCCATCACGTACATCCTTAGCATATCCTCTATCACTTGGTTCACCCTTTCTGTTTTCCCATTAGACTTAGGATGATAGGCTATGATGAAGTTTAGATTTGTTCCAAACCCCTTGAATAATCCTCTCCAAAAATTTGGGGTAAAATTTAGGTCTCTGTCAAACACAATTGTCTTGGGTATGCCATGCAGTTGTGCTACCTCCCTCATATAAATATCAACAACATTGGTTGCCTTGTGAGTAATCTTCATTGGAATAAAATGGGCAGCTTTCGTAAGATTATCCATCACCACCATGATAGAATGGTATTGCTTTCTTGTTTTGGGTAATCCTGTGATGAAATCCATGGTCACCACTTCCCACTTCCACTAAGGAATGAGAAATGGCTGCAGCAACCCATTTGGGTGCCTATGCTCAGCCTTGACCTTCTGACACTCCATACATTTAGAAATGTAGTCAATAATCTCCCTCTTCATGCCTAGCCAATAGTATTGGCTCTTAACTGCTGCCACTGTTTTCTGATATATTGGGTGCCCAACATAAGACACACTATGCATCTCTTTCAAAATCCTACCCCTCAATTCATGATAATTGGGCACATAAATTCAGTTCCTGTACAAGAGAACTTCATCATTACCCAATTTAAAATATTCAACCTTCTGTTGCATTTTTCCTTGCTGTAGTTTTGTCACCAACTCCATGTACCTCAAATATTCTTTTGCAGCTTCATAGATTATGCCTTTGAGATCTGTTTGATACATACTAATGGCTGTAGCATGCAGTTCATGTGATCTCCTGCTGAGTGAATCAACCACTTTGTTCTCTTTTCCTTTGATTTGCTTGATATCAATATCATACTCACAGAGGAATTCCAACCATCCGCTCTTTCTGGAATTTAAAGTTGGCTAATCAAACAAATATTTTAGACCATTATGGTATGTCCTTAGCTCAAACCTCTTTCCCATGAAGTAGTGCCTCCACTTCTTCAAGGCATGCACTATGGCTGCCAACTCCAAATCATGAGTGGCATAGAGCCTTTCATGCTCTTTCAATTTTATGGATTCAAAACATATCACAAACCCATTCCGACTGAGGAATCCACCAAGTGCTTCTTTTCATGCATCGATGCAAACCACAGAATATTCATTTGGATTTGCAGTCCTCAAAATTGGAGCACTAGTTAACAACTACTTCAATTGCTGGAAGACCTTTTCACATTCTGTTATGCATTGAAATTTCACCCCTTTCCTTTGCAAATAAGTTATTGGGTGAGTAATCCTCGAAAACCCTACAATGGATATCCTGTAGTAGCCAACTAGACCCATGAAGGATCTGACTTCTGTCACATTCTTAGGTGCTGTCCACCCTTTAATGGATTCAATATTTTTGGGGTCTATTGCTATTCCTTATTCAGATATTATATGCCCCAAATAGTGAATTCGATTTTGGTAAAATGAGCACTTGCTCAATTTGGCATACAACTGGTGCTCTCTTAACACTTGTAACACCATACTCAAGTGATGCTTGTGCTCTTCTTCTGACTTGGAATATACAAGGATTTCATCCAAAAATACAATGAAAAACTTGTCTAAGTATTCCCAAAAAACACCATTCATTAAGCACATGAAAACAATTGGTTCATTTGATAACCCAAATGGAACTACTGTGAACTCGTAATGACCATAAATTGTCCTGAAGGTGGCATTACTGATGTCTTCATCTCTGATCTTTACTTTATGATATCCAGATCTGAGATCAATCTCTGAGAATATCCTTGCATCCTTTAACTGATTAAAGAGATAATCAATCCTTGATAAAGGATACTTGTTCTTTATAGTTACTTTGTTCAATTGTCTGAAGTCGATGCGCAATCCCAATGTCCCATATTTATTCTTCACAAATAAGACTGGGGCACCCCAAGGTGACACACTTGGGCGTATATACCCCTTCTTCAAAATTTCTTCAAGCTGCATTTGTAGTTCCTTCATCTCTGGTGTACTCATTCTATAGGGAGTATTTGATACTGGAGCTGCTCCAGGCATCAAATTTATAGAGAAATCAATATCTCTCTTTGGGGGTAGTCCTGGTATCTCCTTAAACACATCCTTGAAATATTTTAGGACTACATGATCCTTTATATTTGGCACCTTATCATTAGGTGCTTCCTCCATATGAGCTGCAAATATTTGGTAGCCCTTCCTGTAACACTTCTTCAACTTCATTGTTGAGATCTCTCAGACAGTAACTGCCCTAAGAATTCCTTGCACTGTTCTTGGGTTCCCTTCCTCATCCAGGAAAGTAAATGCCTTGTTATGACATTCCAAGACAACATGGTGTTGGTCCAACCAATCCATACCAATTAGACAATCATATGAACCCAATGTTAGGATGTTCAAATCTTCCTTGGTACTTATCCCATTCATGTCCACTGGACATTGTTTAACCAACTCAACAACTTTTCTCTTGGTTCATATAGCCAACTATACTATCCAAGATTTTCCATGTTTTCTTCTTGGAAATTGCAGTCTTTCCACTACCTTAGGATCTATATAGCTATGACTAGATCCTGAATCTATTAAAATAGTAAAGGCATGGTTATTGATCATACCTTCTACTTCAATCATGTGTGATTGAAACTTAGCTTGCTTGTTGTCCAGGGCTGCATAGATCCTTGGAACACTTCTACCCATGTCCTCCATTGTTTATGCTTGCTGTACGTTGTGGAGAGCTATCACTTTGTCACTTTTGTGAGGACAATCTCTGTACTTATGGTGTCCTTTACAACCCCAACATTGAATGGGTGTCCGCCTTGGCCTTTTCCCACCTACCTCAACCATTCTGTGCTCTCTAAAAGATGGATGTCCTTGAGGACTATTTTTAAAAAATGGTGCCTTGTTCCCCTTCTACCTCTGTTCCCTCTTAAACTTCTTCTTGTCTTCCCAATCTCTTTGGAAAGTCGGCTTTCCCTTATGATGATCATACAAGCACTTGGATCTCCTTATGGTTTCCTATAAAGTCTTGGAATCATCATACTGAATCTTTTCACTGATGAAGGATGGCAACCCACTTCGATACCTCTAAATCTTTACTGTCTCATCCTTGATGAAGGAGACATACTTCAACAGTTCTAAAAATATCGTTTCATACTCATCAATGGCCATGCCGCCCAGTTTGAGTTCAAAGAATTATTTCATCTTTTTGTCATAATACCTTTTGGTTAAGTATTTCTTCTCAAAATGCTTCTTGAATTCCTTCCATGCAACATTCTTCTCTCTGATGTGTTGCACTTGCACAAGATGATCCCACCTCATGGATGCCTTTCCTTTTAGTCGATAAATATCAATTCTTCCTTATGCATGAGAAGAATAGTTCTGCAATTGGAAGTACTTACTTATACCAAGAAAACATGTCTCAACATCTTCATCCTTCTTGTGTTCACCATCAAAAGTAGGAGGTTTGATCTTGTTCATTTCTCCTTTCAATTCATCCACCCTAGACCTCCTATGCTTCATGATAGGGGATGGAATTGAGCTGCTATGTGCTCTCCTATTGGAATGCCTTTGGGAGTGATGGTGAGGTTTTCTACCACTCCTTTGTTTTTGTTTTCTCATCAGGGGACCTGTGGCTTCCTGATTTGCTGGAGCCACTCTCCTTATCCAATTTATTTTCAATTATGTCCAGGCTTTGCATTAACTTCAGATTGAAGTCTTCCTGCCGCTCTTTAGATTTCATAAGCCTTTCATTATCATCTTTGTGACTCTGTACATATTTATGCAATTTTCTAATGGTCTCTACCATATTCATGTTATCATCCTTTCCTTCACAATGCCCATTGGAGTTCGTTCCTTCCATGCCCAGATGGACATCCATTCCTTGGAATTCATTTTCCTAGATGTAATCCCCCTTTGTATCATCCATCTCTCGACACTCTATGATGATTATGATTGGACAACTGTTAATATTGCAAAAATGTGTAACCAACAAAACTTTGTTAGGCTAACTGTTCTTAATAGTTGCATGAAAACATGAACCATTCTGATTCATTTATATATCCGACTTATTTTTTGTTGATTTCCTAAGAAATTGACTGTTTAGTGTAACTGTGTTGAACCTGCACATAATAGATCTAGCTAGAAAATACTACACACATTTGTAGAGAGAAGTTGAGAAATAAGAAGAAGGAGAGAAAGAATGGAAGAATTCTCATTAACCATTGTGAATAACGGATAATTTACACATGATATACTCTTCATAACTCAATGAATGTGCACTTGAGGAGAACCAATGCACCATAGTGGTGTTCTAGAGTGATTTGGACACACACCAACATTTACAGGAGTGAACTTCCACCTAGCTGAGTTAACTAGTCAACTAATATTCAGTTAACTGGCTGAACATAGAGTAGTGAGGAGTAGATCAAGGAATCAAGGGTAATGCACCAGTTTGGTGATGATCCCAAGGCAAGTGCGCATTAGCATGGTGATGATCACAATGTTGCATGGTGACAAAACCAATGCAACATCTAAACTCAACTCAACTAGTCAAACTAAAGTGTCAACTGAAAGAGAATATTCTCCAGGTGGAATATTCTCCCTTAAAATATAGGAGACTGGATAATGACTAATTATGACTAATAAACAAGGAAAAATATTAGGAAAAATAAATCCTAGGTGTGTGTGAAGTAACTCCAACACCCTCCCGAAACATCACTATGGTGAAAATAAAGAATGGGTCTCGACAACGAGGCCATGTTAGGTACCCAAATACAAAAGATACACTGAAATAAAGTGAGGAAAGAGGGAAAACCTCATGGGAACCCCCCCCCTCAAGGTACAATGTATGTAAAAAGAATAACTACAATTGCTAGTCAACTGTGTCCTTCACTCCAAGACGACTTCACAGAGAATGGAACTTCTGCTCAGTGAAGGTCTTGGTGAAGATGTCTGCCATCTGTTCTACTAAAGGATAGAACTATAGGTTGATGATCCCCTCATGTACTAAGTCTCGGATGTAGTGCATGTGGATCTCAATGTTCTTTGTCCGCTACCTCTAAACTGGATCTCTGTAGAACTTCAGAGTGCTCTGGTTGTCACACAAGATGATGATCGAATGATGAAACTGAATTCCCAAATCAGTGAGAAAATGTTGTAGCCACATAGCCTGAATGGTTATGTTAACTACCCCTCTTTACTCTGCCTTGGATGAAGATAGAGAAATGGTGGCTTGCTTCTTGCTTGATCAACATATGGGCCCAAAACCAAGACTGAGTAAGTAACCAGATGTGGACTTGTGATTAGTGCTATTGCCAGCCCATTCAGAATCAGTAAACCTGATGAGATCTAATGTAGAGTCTACTACATAATGAATCCCAAAGGTGATGGTGCCTTGTACATATCGAAGGACACACTTTGCAGACTTTCAATGTAGCTCATGCAGCTCCTGCATGAACCTAAAAACTGTGCCAACTGCATAGGAGAGGTCTGGTATAGAGTGTGTGAGATACAAAAAGCTCCCCACTAGCTATCTGTATAGTGTGCTATCAACCAATGGAGTCTCCCTGCCATCCTCAAGTTTGACTCCAAATAGGAAAGGAGTCGGAGCAGACTTGTAGTCTGTCATGTGAAATTTCTCAAGGATATCTCGTGCATACTTGGCCTGAGACAGTTTGATGCCTGATGCATCCTGACTGATCTCGAGTCCAAGGAAGAAGTGTAGTGGACCCATGTCCGTCATCAAAAACCTGTCATGTAGAATCCTCTTGATTGCAATAATCGTTGAAGATGAGCAACCGATGATCAATAAATCATCAACATACATAACTAAGAGCAGAAGTGAATCAACCATCCTGAGAATGTATACATCCGGGTGTGATTTACAATGTACAAAGTTTTGTGACAACAGGTAGGAGTCCATATTGGAATACCATGCCCTTGGAGCCTGCTTGAGGCCATAAAGAGACTTCTTCAGTCGAAAGACCAAAGATGAGTCCTGCATAAATCCTCGGGGCTGCCCCATATAGATCTCCTCAGAGAGACCACTGTGAAGAAATGCATTCTTCATGTCCATCTGATGGAGTTCGCATCCCTTGGCCACCGTAATGGAAAGTGCTAATCATATGGAATCCATCTTTGCTACTGGAGCAAAGGTCTCATCATAGTCAATACCATGCACATGCTGAAAAACTTTGGCAACAAGCCTGGATTTGTATCTGCTAATCTTTCTATCAGTTGTGCTCTTAGTCCTGTAGACCCATATGCATCTCACAAGTTTCCTCCCAGAAGGAAGGGGAACCAGATCCAAAGTCTAGTTCTCGAGGAGGGAGTTGTACTCCTCCTACATGGAGGATTCCCAAAAAGGATTTCTAGCAGCCTTGCCATAATACTGTGGATCTGAGGACTAAACCAAGAAAAGATGTATGGAGGTTAATGGTTCAGTGGCAGTGAGTGAAACAGGAGGCTCATCAAAATCAGATTGAGTCCTCCTAGTATCGGCTGGATCACCAATGAGATCCCCTGCATCCTAAAGAGTAGTCTGTGCCCACTTGGGCCTCTTCTCTGGCTCTGCAACTGCATCTATATGCTCTAACTCTGCATCTGACTCATCTAAGTCCTCTAAATTAGAACTCTTGTCTGAAGAAGAGTCGACATGTGCATTCTCATAATCTTAGACAGGTGGAAGAATGAAGGTGTCTGCATGCGGATATTGAGGTACATGTGAGAAACTTTCCTCGAATTGGACACTACGCTCAATGATGATCCGGTCCGAGGAAATATTAATAAGCCTATATCCCTTCACACCATTGGGGTATCCAAAAAAAATACACTCAGTGCTATGTGAATCAAGTGCCTTCCTCTTTTCAAAGGGAATCCGGGCCCATGCACGTGGACCAAAAATGCGAAAGGGGGTCACTTCCGGTTTGAGGCCACTCCAAGCCTCGTAGTGGGTCTTATCCTTGAAAGATCTACGGGGAGATATGTTTTGGATGTATGTTGCACAATCAAGTGCTTCGGCCCATAGTCTCTGTGGTAGTGACTTTGCATGCAACATGCAAGATTCCATCTCCTTTAGAGATCTGTTTTTCCGCTCAGCAACTTTGTTTTGTTGCAGAGTATAGGGAATTGTATGTTGCAACTGAATCCATGTCTCATGGAAAAGATTATGGATATCATGATTTACATACTCTCCCCCATTATCAGTTCGGAGGACTTTGATCTTATTTCCAGACTATGTCTCAACCAGGGCTTTGAAATCATTGAGGTGTTGAAAGACCTCATATTTTTGCCTCAGAAAGTAGATCCATGCAAAACGTGAGAAAACATAAACAAAAATGAGAACAAACCTCTCTTTGCTGATGGATGGATGGGGAAAAGGACCCATAAGGTCACTGTGGATCAGATCTAAAGGTGCAAAATCTCTCTAAGACTTTCCTTTGTCGAATTTCTCTTGAGGGTATTTTCCGAGAACACATCCCTCACATAATCCCTTGGAGAAATTGATGTCTGGTAGACCTTCAAACAATATTTTCTTGCTAAGATGTTGCATGTATTTTAAATTCAAATGTCCAAACCTTTCGTGCCATATCCTACTACTTTCATCAACATGAGTAAGCAGTAAATTAGAATTAGGTTCAATGAATTCAGAAAAAGTATACAATCTAGACTGATGATTTACCTCACCGGTAGCAACCTTGGAGTTGGTTTGCATGTCGTAGATGTCCACAGAATTTGGTGTGAATATGAATTTCTTTCCAGTGCCAGAATTCGTCATCTGATACATGGAGATAAGGTTGACAGAAAGTTTGGGAACGTGCAACACATTCTCGAAGCTTTCGGTGGTGAGTTCAATCCTTCCTTTGTCGGTGACTTCGACGAAAGAGTTGTCCCCCATCATAATTGGAGGACCTTTTCATGCATCCAAAGAATAATATACTTCTTTTGAGGCATCCATGTGATGTGATGCTCCTGAATCTATGATCCAAGCATTGAGAGAGGAGTTGATGGAAATCAAGGCATGGTTAGAATTGCCTTTCTTGGAATTTAGATCTTCTGGCTTCTTCTTCTTGGCACCCTCGGGGATGCGATCTCCAAGGTTGCTTTTCTGAAGTATTTGAGACATTAAATCTATTTTTTTTTGCATGCATTCAGATTACCGATGGAATCCTTTGTGAAAGTACATGCATTTCTCCCCTTTTCTTCCCTTTTCCCCTTTGGATCCGGAGGCATTGGTGAAGGGTTTTGTGTACCCTTCGTTCTTCGGATGTGAATGAGATTTCCTTTTGTCTTTATATTTAGATTTCTTATATTTATGGCTGCCATATTGCATTGTAAGTGCATGCGCCTTTCGGCCTTTGATTTTTCCCATGTTGATGAGCTTGGTTTGCTCTTGTGTCAAGGATTCGATAAATTCCTCAAGAGAAGGAATCTTCCAGATGGATCCAGAGGAGAATCTGATACAATGGAATGTGGATATGAATACAGAGAATTCAGTACCAAGTTTGGAGAGAATGGTGAGAACCATTTGTTTCTCTTCCTTAGATTTATCAACCCCACAAGCTTTGAGTTGCGACAATAAATCCTTGAATTTTGTAAAGAAATGTTGGATATTGTCGAAGATTTTTGGATCCAATGTGAGCAGTTCCACCTCAAACATGTGTCTCCTCATCTCATATTTTTTTCCAAAGAACCCTTCCAAGGTGGCCCAGGCTTCATTGGGAGTCTTACAGGAGGATATGTGATAAAGGAGATAAGGAGAAATAAGACTGCAAATTGTTCCAAGTGCTTCATCCATACGATTTAAGTACTTGGATTTTTCTATGGATGATGTCGGTTCTGTATCTATATTCAAGGTTAACCTGTACAATCCTCTAGTTTGGAGATGAATCATTATTCTCTCATTCCATGCAAAGTAGTTGTAAGGTGTAAGAATGAATTCTTTTTGGAAATCCATCTTTCCGCTGTCTTCAATCTTTTGTACCTGCAATTTTTTTTTGGTGTAGCTTTTCCTTAGCAGTCCATCGGCTCTGATACCATGTAAATGTGTTGAAAATTCACATAATATATCTAGCTATAAAACACTACACACATTTGTAGAGAGAAATTGAGAAAGAATAAGGAGAGAAAGAATGGAAGAATTCTCATTAACTGTTGTGAGTAATGAATAATTTACACATGATATACTCTGTATAACTCAATGAATGCACACTGTTGGAGAACCAATGCACCATAGTGGTGGTCTAGAGTGATATTGACACACACCAACAATTACGGGAGTGAACTTCCACCTAGTCTAGTCTCTCAAGTAGTTACGGGAGTGAACTGCCACCTAGTTGAGTTAACTAGTTAACTAGTCTTTAGTTAACTGACCGAACAAAGAGTAGTGGGGAACAGATCAAGGAATAAAGGGTAATGCACCAGTCTGGTGATGATCCCAAGGAAAGTGCACATTATCATGGTGATGATCCCAAGGAAAGTGCACATTATCATGGTGATGATCCCAATGTTTCATGGTGACAAAACCAATGCAGTATCTAAACTCAATTCAACTAGTCAAACTGAAGTGTCAACTGAAAGAGAATATTCTCCAGGTGGAATATTCTCCCCTAAAATATAGGATATTGGATAATGACTAATTATGACTAATAAAATAGGAAAAACCTTAGGAAAAAGAAATCCTAGGTGTGTGTGAAGTAACTCCAACATCTAGATCCAATTTTTGGGTGAATAATTATCTTCTATTATTCAAGACATTTCCAATACTTGTTTCCATGCCCATTTCTGAGTTTTGAGCAGGAAGTTATGGATACTTGAACAATTTGTTCTTTAGATGATGTAATCCCTGCACATGGATTCTTCTGACTCAGATTTGAATTGGCTCTTGGATCGATGCTGGATCCATTATTCAAGTTTAAATGCCTTCCTTACTTATTTAAGTGTAGGTCTGTACAATCAATAACCCCACAAGCTCTTTCTCTAAGCCCTTTCTTGTTCTTAAAACAAAATTTCAGGCGCTAGCCCCTTTTCTTTGGCCCCCAAATTCTATGACCTCAGGCTGTCATCTAGCGCTAACAAATAGGTTCTTATCTTGTGCTTTGAGCCTTCGAGGCTTCAAAGGATTTGCCTGTTTACAATACATTTCTCCAAAACGCTAATTATCCGAATACTCGGAGGACATACAGATCAACGGTCCTCATTCTTTGCTTAGATCTATGGTGGATAGGAGCTCCAAGACTTTGGATTTGACAATTTCCATAGCACTTCTCTACAAAAATCCCAAAGTGTCGTCTCACCAGATATTCTCTCTCTTGCCTCCACGTGTCATCTCTCGACCAACGATCGAGATTAACTTCGGCCTTAGGGAGTTCTCTACTCACAACAATATGAAACTCAATTCCTCAAGAGTATCACTTCTTTGGACCTTGGGATATGGTGCCACGTTTCCTCTATGATTAATGGTCAAGATGGACTCTGACCTTCAGGCCTTCTAGAGTCCTCGACCTCAACTTCTTATTCCTTGGGATCTTCCGGAGTGCCAAATCTATGGACTGCCACATCTATTGCCGCATGTCCTCTGTGATCAATGATCTAGATGGACTCTGACCTTTGAGATTCCTCCCACTTTAGCAACCATCGACCAAGTTCCTCCAGAGTGCCAAGTCTCCGGACTAGAGTATTTGGCGCCACGGGTCCACTGGGTCCCACTGTTTCCATGCTTGAACTAATGAATACTGAAACGTCACATCAACTTTATACTTGTCAAATTGTGGGGACATGGGTCAACGATTTTGGAGTAACCTGCCAATCAATCTGCAATCTTCCCCATGCTGACACGTACCCCTTATGGGAAACTGTGGTTTGGATTGTAGGACCTCCCTACAGACTTATCCCTCGTGCAACTTCGATCTCCAAAATGCCTCCCGCCCATCGTTCTTGATAGATCGTGATCAAAGTTAATGTGGGCCTGATCTAGAAAAATTCTTCACCAAGTTTAACTGCCTTGTGCCATTTCTAACTTTCCTTCCAAATTGTCATGCCACTAACCATGAGGGCCATGTGGTAAGACACATGAAGTGGACACGTGGCTCAATCAGAGGGGTGACACATGTCAAATTCGAATTGGAAAAAGAATTCTTTTAAAAGAACGAAACACATTGACACGTGGCACACATCCTATGTTCCCATGTCACCCTAGGTGACGTCATCAAGCCACATCACTTCGGTGCTTCGTGACTTTGGAACTTCAGGACTTTGGGACTTTGGAGATTCGAAAGTTCTTCCTTTGCCATCCATTATTTCCTTCGAACACCGAATTCCTGAACCCCTTAACTTTTCCGGGGTCCACGTAGTACTGTTGTTAGCATATAGTATGGTGACATGTGGCCCCACTATCGAGTGACACATGGTAGACTTATGGTAGGTCCACATCACCCTAGGTGATGTCATCATGCCACATCATATCTGGCGCTTCAGGACTTTGGAGCTTCAAATCTTTGGGGATCTGGGAATTTGAAGGATTTCACATTTGCACACCCCAAAATTCCTGAACTTTGAATTTCTGAACACTTCCATATCACTCCTGGTGACGTCATCATATCACGTCAGTTTAGTGCTCTGGGACTTCAGGGATCTCTTCCTCTTGCGTAACCACAAACTATTTCTTCCAGAGTGCCGAAAATCCTAACCTTGCTTAATCTTTGGACACATGTCCCTTGGAATAGACGGTCCAGATTGGTTCTGGAATTTGGGACTTCGGGAGGAATTCCATTCTGCGCACATTTCCCCCAACTTTCCCAAACTCTGAACCGCTGAACTACCTAGGAAATCCAATGACTCTCCTCATCTTGAATGATCTATGGTTGAGAGTCACTCTGGGACTTCGAAGCTTTGTGCTTCGACTCCTTTCTCAACAAAACTTAAAACTCATCAAATTAATGGAGTCCGAAGGAATTGATGATTAACTGTCATGCAACTTCTCCAGATCCGATGGTTGTGAGGGGTCTGTCCCTTCCCAAACAAATCCAACGACCCAAATTTAAATTTGGTGGTTGCCAGACCCAAAACTACTGCAGTCTCTTTTCTCTACTGTGTTTCCTGAATCACTATACCTCCTGAGCTTTCCATTACCTCCCAAGAGCTCTCTCAGCGCCCCTCTGTCACTCTGTACATCAATTCCCTGTGGAATTTTGACTCCAAATTCGATATTCGTGGCACATCCAGGTTCAGTGCTGAAACCATGGGATCTGATACTAATTTGTAACATCCCCAGCCGCCCAGGTCAAGCCATGCTACTCGAAACTCTCAATACAATATATATATATATATCAATTTAAACAGACATCATGGAAATTCTACTACAACACAAATTCATGCAGAATTAATAGTAAATCATACATCTAACAACACATGCAATTCTCATAATAACATACATGCTCTAAATGCATCATTTGATATTAACAAATAAATGATACTTATCTTTTAATTTAAGTACAACAACTGCGTGCAAACCTTCCACAAACCTCCCAGCCTTAGACCACACTGCTCCAAGCTATCAACAATGATTTACTCCCAAGTTGGGACTAAAATCCACCCAGGGTAAAGGAAATCCTAGGCTAGGACGGGACTACGGAAAGATGCACAATGCAACATGAAGGATTCCCTCCAAGGAGCCTAATTATGCTTGTCATGCCTGTCCCACACTGGGAATATACACCTTCACTATTCCATAATCCATCGACTACTCCACTTCCCTTCCAGGGCTTCAACAACAGGCCAAATCAGGAACTCTCAAAGCTCTGTAGCTATTGTTGGACTCCCTCCAGGAGAAATCACTTCCCCAAAAATCTCTCTCACATAGAGAGATTTTCTCACGATCCTGACAACCTGCCTCTTCAAAACCCTTAGGCCTGACAAACTTGCTTCTTTTTTCCAGCTTCTCAGTCAAACGATTAAGAACAACCAAATAGGGTAAGGCAGGGTACAAACTCATCAAAACTACTAGGGTGCACAATTACAAAGGTTCACAATGACAGAGGGTTCAATAATGGAGGAAAAAAAATGGCTAACTACGTGCCTACTCGTGCTTGAGTGAATGGGCCAAAAAAAATCCCCCAAACAGTTAATTTCCCCACATATATTTGCATGCATTTTGGATGACACATGGCTCTCCATGAGCATGTTTCCTCTCCACTTGGGGATTCCTTCACCTCCCAACATAACTTAGGATAAAAGGTTATGTTCAAACCTTATCCCTTTTAGGAATATATTATAATATTCCTTTGGAAGCAATCCTTCAAGATTAACCCCCTTTCCTAGCCTATTATCCCTTCCCTTTCCCTTCCTGATGGAGCTTAGTCCCCCATAACTCTTTCTTCGTGGTTGGTATACACGGAACGATGTAATTTTATGAATGATGTAGTATTTACATATACAAAAATTAGTCTCCCTGGCCTTCAACATCTAGGTTCTCCGGCTTAATAAACACATAATCCTCCGAACTTATAAACACTTGGCCCACTAGCCTATAAACATCATTAAAATTCAGTGGGGGATCGACCTTGGGTATTACAGGTTGTAAGTGGACAAAGTGGTTAGAAGTGGGTTATCCCCAAAAGAAGGAAGTTGGTTAGAGGATAACCACTAGAGGAAGCTACTTGGAGAAGTATAAATAAGAGAGAAAGGGTCTCTTATGCAATGAATCTTTGAGCACATTGAATATCTATTTTTTGGTGAAAGGTTCATTGCAGGTACTCATGGATGCATCAAAAGTTCTGCAAGCCTGAGATAACAAGGATATTTGACGACGAAAGTTTTGGAGTTTCAGAAAACCCTAGTTTTCTGAATTTGTACGCAGGATGCAGTGGGCTAGGTCGCATACATATGTGAGCTGTAGAAGGCCATGGACCGTACATATGCATGCCGAAGAAAAAAAGGTCCTGCATATATGAAAAGGTCAAGAAAATCTTGAGTAGATGCTAGTGCCAGGTTCCTGAAGTCTGAAGAAAGTTCCTAGGATATCATTCTACAAGTTCAGATCTGCTACAATAGTTCTGGTATGGTTACATGTTGTTTTGATGCTTATATTTTCTCATTGTATCGTGAATGTTTGAAGCATTCTTTGTATGGTTTTTATTATTTCTAAATATGGTAGATGTTGGATGGATGGTTGAGTTGTTCTGTTCAGATATGGTTGAGGGATATCTACGTTGTGTGATGGTGTATGCATGATGAACATGCATAGGTTGTTGGATGGTATAGGTTGGGAAGTGACGAGATGGTTGCAATGACAAGTTACTGGTGGATGTGACAGAGGCAACAAGGGTCTGAAGGGCCAGAATTTTTGAAGTTTTAGAAACCCTATTTTTCTAAAGGTGTACGCAGGATGAAAATGGAGGAGGTCATGTACATACACGTGCTGCAGTATAGACATGTCCCATACATACACGCGCTACAGTATAGATAGGTCACATACCTATTGACATATTTTTTTTTGTTTACAAGGTGGGTCTTGTACTTGAGGGTTGGATTCCTCACATCTCAGTTGGTGTTGAGATCTGCATGCTGGGTCTTGCAGTGAGAGTTAGTGCTCCTTTTTAGTTGGTGCTGATAAACCTTGGATATTGTAGTCTCATGTAACACATAATAAAAAAGAAACTTACACATATATCTGGTGTTCTTTGTGTTCATTATTATGATGGTTCATAGTTGTTGATGTATGTTGTTAAGATATGTTTTCATGCAAGCAACTAGTTGTGAATGGAATTAATGAGTAATGATGTTAGAAGTGATTTCTAACTAAAGTTTTGAAAGAAGTGGAAAAAGAGCCTCACACTGATTCATCCCCCCCTCCTAGTGTGGTCAGTGTGTCCAACAATTTGAATCAGAGCAGGCCTTCACTATAAGCTTTGCAAGCTTGAAGGAGATCTATGAACACACAAATGGATGAACATGTAGATGAAGTTCCCGTCTTTGATGAGACAGATTACCTGGTATGGAGAATAGAAATGAAATGGTATTTTAAAGAAAAAGGAGTAGGTGTTTGGAACACATTTGTTGGTGGATCAGTTCCCTCAAAGAATCAATCAAAATTTGCATCCTAAAAGGAAGAAAAGAAGAACAATGTAGTGACACTCCAGACCATCTTCAATGGACTCTCAGGTTATGTAAAATAAAGCCTGGGACAACATTCCTCCACCAAGGACCTATGGTTAAAGATAGAGAAGGTATATTCCATTAAGGACAATAAAGTTAAAGACCCTCCAAAATATTCTAATTGCAATAATTATGAGTGTGATGATGTTGAATGTTCTACAAATGAAGAAGAAGATATAGAAGAATTTTTTTGTAGAATCAACTAATAGTTATCTTATAGATGAAGAGGAATATTTGTTGAAGCTTAAATATAAAGTTAGAGTTGAGTTAGATGAGGTTAGCATGGAAATATGGCATTAATCAATTGTTGTTGAGTATCTTGAAAAATACACTAATGAAGTCCTAGAAAAGTACCAAATCCATACCATGGAACTAAAACAAATGCTCAAAAAACAAGAATTAGAAAGTAAAAGGACTCAATTAGAAGAAAAAGAAGAAGAGATCAAGAGACTAAATACTAATATAATTAGTCAAGCAGAAGAACAAAAGAAGGTAGATGATGAGCTTAGAAAAATCCTCGAAGATCTTAAAATCAATGTAAATCTAAGGACTCAACTTGAAGAAGCCAAAATGATAGAGGAACTATTGAGGAATCAAGTAAAGGAAAAGGAAGAATCATGCCATAAGTTAGAAGAAAAAGTAGTTTAACTCAGAAGGAAAAATTTGAGAAGTCAAACAATCACATCAAGTTCATGAATATCTCAACAATCTTGGATGAAATCCTGGATAGTCAAAGATCTCCAAATGATATATCTGGCCTTGGATACAACAAGGAAGTTGCACACTCTGAAGTTGGAACTTCTAAGAAGCATGATGCAGGTCCTTCATTGTCAAAGTGTGAAAGCAAAGCTGCAAGTCAAGCATCGACACAAAGCAAGAAAAACTTCAGAAGATCAGAGCAAGGAAGACACCAAGAAGTAGGTCCTACACCTCAAAGCAAATTCAGAAGAGAGACACCTTCAAGGTTGAAACAAAGGCACATGTATGAAAATGTTTTCAATGGTCACTGATTCTAATGTAATGATTATGGTCACAAGGCTTTCGATCGTAGACATTATGTAAGGAAAGATGCTGGAAGATTCAAAAATATCTTAATACGTTGGAGATGTAATCTTGTGGGACACATTGCTGTACATTGTCACACCATGAGATGCTACAGTTGCAATGGGTTTGGCCACAAATCCCAGGATTGCTGGAATACAAGGAGATAGTCCATGAGGAATGATTCATATGATATGGCAAGAAAATCATGGAAGAAGGACAATGTTTAAAGGATGGAAGTTGAAAGAACAAGTACTCAGAGAACATGACACTCTCATAAGTGGATGAATAATACTAAACAACCAGACATGAAGGAAGGTATAAAGAATCAAGAAAGCTTTACTTTTTCTGAGGCATACGCGGGCTCCTATGGAAGAAGTTGCATACATATGCAAGGTGACCTATAGAAATATCGTGTACATACACGATATATATATAAGAAACATGGCATGTACATGTGGTAAAAGGCTCAAGAAGAGGGGTGTACAGATGAGTTGCAACATGGTTTGATTGTATAACTTTGTTTATGCAGGGTCTGAGATGGTTTTTTTTAGGTTTTCATGATTATATGCTTGTATGTGTGTTTGACGAATGTATGGTCATGACACATGGTTGAGTTTTGAAGCTTGTGTTTGAGGCCTATTTTGGATGCATGGTACAAACCTTAGTGAGTGGATTGATTCGAGTTATGATAAGATATATTGCTAGTTATGTTGAGTACCTTCTCAATGATGTCATGGAACTTTGTTTATGCGATATATCATGATGATGTGATGCTAGCTAAATATATATCATTGATATATTGAGGGACACTCTTGGTACATTTTTAGAGGTACTATTTGTTGCTTAGTACTTGTTGTAGTGAATGGTTTTGAGGTAGATATGTTATAGTACATAGCTGGTACATATGTGAGCTCCATTGACATATCTTGTGATGTATTGTTAGAGGCATATCTTGGTGCATGTATTTAGCATATGGTTGAGCTACATATTGGGACATGTAGTTGATGAGTTGATGAGGTGGTTATTTTGTACATCATTGATGAGTCATAGCTTGATCTATAGTTGATGCATGAATGGTACATACTCGGTACATTGGTTGAGGCACTTGATAGTAGTATGATTGACACATGGTTTATGATTGATATGGAATATCTGTATGGGAACACATCTTGATTTTGGTACATCTTGTTGAGGTTTGGTGCATGGATGATGCACTTGTTATGGTATAGGTGGTAAAAATGTTTGGTGGATGGTTGATGCACTTGCATATGGTATATGGTAGAGTACATGATTGTGGGTAATAGTGCTTGGTTAAAGTACACCATTGGTATATCCTTTGGTACATGATGTATGTGATGACTGAGATACTTGTTATGGTGGTTAGTTGATACATTGATTGATGCTTTATGGTTGACATACATGGTTTGTGGCACTTGGTCCATGGTAGAAGAATATCATGAGTGATATGACACTTGTTGGAGGCACATGGTTGGCATCCTATACAATTGATTATGTTGATGATCTTGATATATGCTTGGTACACATTTGGCACATATTCTTGGAATATGGTTGATACACTCCATTTATGATATCTTATGGTATATTGTATGGTGTTAATATGATTTTTGTGCATGGTTGGAACATGGTATGGTACATGATTTACATGGTTTATGCTTGTTCACGACTCACTATTCATTGTTGACATATCTATTGCTTCATGATTGATGCATGAGATAGTATGCATGATTGACATACACTTGGCACAAGTTTGTTGCATGGAAATTTCTAAGGATCATCATAGAAAGAGAAGATCATTCTTGAGCAACAACATTTATACCAGAAGCATATTGTAGTGGTAGCATATTGCTCATCTTGCAGAGAATATAAGGGGAGACATATCCACAGGGGGAGTTACTCTTCTTCCCATGATTGGTTGCAAAGGAATAATTCTAGGAGGAGAGATGATTGGTAGCCATGCCATGAACATTGCATCAGAGTGATATCCCTTGTCCAAAGGGGTAGATATTATTCAGATGATGGAGCAACAGACAGGGGGAGCAACCCAAAAGAGAGTTCAGTAAGGGGGAGCAACCCCAAAGAGAGATACACCCTTTGCCCTTGATGTCAAAGGGGGAGAGATAGAAACATTGATGAGGAGAGATGATCATAGGGGAGCATGATCATTTCCATGTCTAAATGTTGACATCAATGTTGGTGTTGCCATCAATGCCAAAGGGGGATATTTTCAGACTATGTTGACTATGTTGTCATTGGTGTCAAAATATTGATGTAAAGGGGTTGATGTCAAGTAATGTCATAGTGATGTATTGATGTGTTTTCATTGATGGATTGATGTGTAGATGGATTGTTGGCTTATCATTGATGTCAAGGATTGGTCATCGTTGTATCATTGTATCATTAATGTCATATAGATAATAAAGGTTGGTTGATTGATTGATTTCATTTCATGGTTGATATCGAAGGTAGTGAATGATCATGGTTAAGTATGATCTTATGTAGGAAGTACCAAATGGATGAACTCCAAATTGGTCCCCTTATGGTGAAAGACCTCATGGGAAGACACCATTGGATAAATTTCTCAAAGTGCCCCCCTTATGGCGAAAGCCTTGATGGGAAGATGCTTTGCAAGTCTAAATGGTTAAAGTGGATGAGTAATCCTAGATGTGTGTTTGTGGATGAGTAATCCTAGCAATTTGGTAAAGGAACCCAACTTCAGTTTAGTATTAATGTAATGAATATCAATGAATGTGCCAGTGAGACTATTTTATATGGATAATACATGTCGTGTCATTTCTGGTGATATGTGGTACGTCATATAGTTCCTCACGGTTAGGGAGATATGGCCTTGAGAAGTTGGAGAACCCACATGTGGTGTCTAGAAGCCCCTAGAAGGTCAAATAAGTCAAATTATTCTAAAATATCCTAGAAGAAGTTGACCAGTCAAAGTGTTAGTCATGGGTTAAGCATTTGCAACAAGAAAATAATTAAAAATAAATTAGTTGCAACTAGAAGTGGAGAGTTTAATATTTTTGGAAAAGTGGTTGTAAGTGGACAAAGTGGTTAGAAGTGGGTTAGCCCCAAAATAAGGAAGTTGGTTAGAGGATAACCCCTAGAGGAAGCTACTTGGAGAAGTATAAATAAGAGAGAAAGGGTCTCTTATGTAAAGAATATTTGAGCATATTGAAGATCTATTTTTTGGTGACAGGTTCATTTTAGGTACTCATGGATGTATCAAAAGTTCCACAAGCCTAATATAGCAAGGTTATTTGACGAAGAAAGTTTTGGAGTTCCTGAAAACCCTAGTTTTTTGAAGCTGTATGCAAGATGCAGTGGGACAGGTCACGTACATATGCAGGCTACAGAAGTCTAGGGCACATACATACGTGTGATGAAGAATAATGGGTCATGTATATCTAAAAAGGTAAAAAAAATATTGAGTAGATGTTGGTGCTAGGTTCCTAAACTCTGAAGCAAGTTCCGAGGATATCATTCTACAGGTTCAAATCTGTTACAATAGTTATGGTATGGTTGCATGTTGTTTTAATGCTTAGATTTTCTCATGGTATGGTGAATTCTTGAAGCATTCTTTGTATGGTTGTTATTGTGTATGAATATGGTATATGTTGGATAGATGGTTGAGTGGTTATGTTCTGATGTGATTGAGGGATGTCTATGTTGTGTGATGGTGTATGCATGAGGAACATGCATAGGTTTTTGAATGGTACATATTTGTTTGTGGTTGATGATGGTATAGATTGGGAAACAATAGGCTGGTTGCAGTGACAGGTTACAAGTGGGTGTGACAGAGGCAACAAAGGTTTGAATGGACATAAGTTTTGAAGTTTCATAAACCCTAGTTTTATGAAGGTGTACGTAGGCTGACAGTGGAGGAGGTCGTGTACATATGCGTTTTGTAGTATATATAGGTTGCATACATATGCATGCTATAGTATAGATGGGTTGTGTACCTATTGATAGATTTCTTTCTATCAACAAGCTGGGTCTTGTACTTGAGGGTTGGATTCCTCATGTCTCAGTTGGTGTTGAGATCTACAGAATGGGTCCTGCAGTGAGAGTTGGTTCTCTCTTGGAGTTGGTGCTCCTTTTTATTTTGTGTTGATAAACCTAAGAGATTGTAGTCTCATGTAACACATAACACAAAAGAAACTTACACATATATCTGATGTTCTTTGTGTTCATTATTGTGATGGTTCATAGTTGTTGATGTATGTTGTTAAGATATGTTTTCATGCAAGAAACTAGTTGTGAATGGAAGTAATGAGTAATGATGTTAGAAGTGATTGCTAACTAAAGTTTTGAAATAAGTGGAAAAAGATTCACACACTGATTCAACCCCCCTCTCATTGTGGTTAGTGTGTCCAACAGTAAATGTGAATGCAAAACTTCTTCAGAGTAAAATTCACACTTTAGTGCCAATTTTGAGCCAAATTGAGTGGTTCAAATTGCAGAAGGTGTCATTTGTGATTTCATACCTGTCTATAACCTTATATTAGCATTTCCAGACATAAACCTACCTGATGTGCATAAATGATAACATTTTTTTTCTCTTTTTCTTTAAAGAAAAGTGTTTATTCTTATTACAAATTCTTCTTTTTCAACATAATTTAAAATTCCTTACAAAAACTAAGCATAGTATAAAATCTATATGAGTGGAAATATGAAATTCCGCATTGGTTTAAATCCATTGAAACCAAGAAATTATAAACAAAATCTCTTTCTATCATATCTTTCCAATGAATATTTCTTGTAAATATCCTTTAGATAGACATAACATACATTGGCCAAACAAGAGACGATTCATTAAAGGAACAACATAAATCATTTATATTAAAAATGAGATATACAAAGTATTAGGCTAAAATCCTAGAATTATTAAAATTACAAAAGATGTTTAAATAACATCCTCACACACAATACTTAAACTTAATATGACTAACATATAATGATCTGAGTCTATTTAGGCATCACCCATTTCCTCATCTTCGCTAATGTAGACATTATGCCCAGAGACAGATGAACTAACGCCACCAACTCCAATATTCTCCTAAGCTTGGAATCTGAGACGTTTGAGAATATGGAGGTCATGTTTAATCCCCATTAAATCATTCATAATTATGTTCAGATTGTTCTCAACCATGAGCTGAAAGTCCATCGTGGGTTGTTCATTCCTTGCATGATCTTTAAATTTTTATCCCTTGCTTCAAGAGCACTCTTAACTGAACGATTAGGTACTTTAGGAAATGTATCTATAGACCTTTTTGAAATAACTGATGTTACAAGAACAACAAATACAAAAATTATAACACTAGCAGTAGTTGCATAAGTATTCCCTGTCTTCAGATTATTCTCGTTTCTCTAGTAATTTGAGCCTTTTGTTTCCATTAGACAGGTGTAATTGTCAAGATTCACAGTGCCCAATATATTATTATATTTAAAATACAAAATATCAACAAAATGACCATTAAATGGATCATGAGCCAAATGATCAAATCTATATAAGTTTTAATCCTTCATTGGATTTCAAAAGTACAAGTTGATACTCTTCATGCATGAATTATCACATAATTTGCTCCAACCTGGATAGCATTTTAATTAGTTAATAATTATGATATTGACTAAGGATATAGTACTTGGAAAAACATTATGATTTACAATCACTAGGTTATAATTTGAAAAACATTATGATTTGTAATCATTAATAAATTTTATTTTGTGATCATGTCTAAAGTTTTGTATTGTCATATTTAACACTTTGAAATTCCTCCAAAGAAAACATGGTTCAATATTTATGAATTATTATTATTATTAATATATATAACCCATTGAAAAGTTATATTTGAAATTACAGAGTATGCTTATTATTATTTTCTATATTTAGTGACACCTAGAGGCTGATATTAAACCATATAAAAAGGCATCAACATATAACTTGATCTATCAACTAGAATACATGCATCCAAAAGTAGTGAGCCAACCTCACTAACATCATGAATTTCTAGCCAAAATTCATATTTATTCAGGTGCTATTCATATTTATCCCTCATCCCAATATCATATTGAGTGATCACCCTGATGATGGACTCATATATGTAGTAGTCCGAAACATTGGCTGAAAAAACTATACGCAGGTTCCATTAATATTTAAAACTTATCTATATGGTTATTGTGGGGAAGAGAGGCATAGTACTTGGGGGAGAAAGTGCGAGGAAGTCAGAGAAAATGGGAGATAGTGAGTGAGTGAGCATGAGAGAGAAGGAGGGGAGGGTGGGATCAAGACATATGAGTAGGGGGAGAGAGGGAGATAAGGGGAGAGAGTGAATGAGAGATAGAGAAATAGTATTGCCATTGTCTAGGTCATGGTATAGGTGTAGGGGTAGGTCATGGTCTATATAGAATTCATGGTCTAGGTCATGGATGGAATGAATCCCATATACAGATCACAGGTGGCAGTAAATACTGAGGCACATGCTAACAATGTCATTAAAAATGAAAAAGATAGCTCTTGTTGGCTCTCTCCCTCTCCCCCTACATGATTAGGAATTACTTGCCTCCACTAGTTATTCCCTAGACCCATCTAACACTAGGCCCATACCTATATATAACCCATCTTAACCCCTCCCCACACTTGATCCAAACTAATATTCTTATGGTCGTACGTCTACTAGGGTCCCCCAAACCCCTACACCTTCAACATGATGCTCTAACCACTACCCTAATAAATAGAGGATTTTCAAAGTGGGGGATAAAGAGAGAGTCAGAGGGAGAGAAGGCAAGAGAGTGAGTGAGCATGCGAGATATTAGAGAGAGAGAGATAGGAATACATATAAATTGCCTTTCCAATGTCTAGGTCATGGTCTAGGTGTACGTCATGGTCTAGGTCTTGGTCTAGGTGTAGGTACTCTAGGTCATGGCCTAGGTCTAGGTCATGGTTTAACGATAGATTTTCACTATGATTTATTTGATGAGAAACTTTTAAAAACATTATTCATACAAATGAAGTAAGTTGAATTAATACTCACAATTTATATATGAGAGAGTTTGTGAGAGTGTGATGAGAGGGAGAGAGAGGAAGACAGAGAGGGAGGTAGAGAGAGAGAGGAATAAAGAGAGGAAGACATAGAGGGGTGTTATCCACATTTTTGGTTATCGAGATGATATTATGATCATGTCATGGTAATGGAAGATCAAACTCTTTATTAAGAACAATGTCCAGAAGAAGGTTACAGTTATCATTTTCTCAAAATCATATTTTGGGACAAGTTCGCAGGCTGCATATATACTATCCTGCGAGAATCTTGATTTTCGCAGGTTGCTTTCATTTGG
>JZKD02S1390391.1:162912-190044 GCA_000966675.3 Picea glauca
AGTAGAATTGGGAGATAGACCAACTCAGGCAAATGATATCATCAAATTCCTCAATTCTAAGACCAGAGAAGAGCTAGAAGAGCTGAAGATAGAAGACAGAACAAAGACCATCCTTAAGGTCAAAAGGGTTTTTAACAAGAGAGGATTAATGCTGCAGCTCGAAGAAAAGGTTCAGGTCATGGACCAGGGGGTACAAAGGTTCTTCAATAATATTGAGGCCCTCCAGAAAAAAGGTCTCCCCGGTCTAAAGGTCATTAATGATAAACTAATGACACTCCCAGATTACAAAAAGAGATTGGCTGAAGTGTCTAAGGACAGTTCAAAGTTTGCTAGCATACAAGGGAGCATCACTGGCAAAGCATTCCTGGATGCCCTTCAGTTGGACATCAGTATCCAACACGAGATTCGATACATATTTGTCACTAAGCCCACATTCGCTAAGTATACGGAAATGGACGAAGTGTATCAGAGACTGCTCAAAGTCACTGTGCCTAGTCATCTTATATGGGAGGAACTCTACGATCTGCTCGATTAGCAGAGGAGATGTCCAGGTCTAGTCACCTATCCAGTCAGATGAGGTCGTGCAAAGGCTTCATCAACGGTCTACCCAGAAATTCTGCGTGCAGTTGCACTAAGTCATCAAGCAGTTTGATTAGTTAAATTAGTTAGGCTAAAAATAGAATTAGCGCGTCCTGATCAGCTATGACATGAACGTTTGTAATTTGAGTTATAAATACTTCACCTTTCGAAGTATTGAAGGTTGTTGATCTTCACACCATGATGCTATCAGACTGTACTATTTTTGAAGAGATCTGCCATTAATAAAGAGGAGGCACTTTTACAGGATTCTTGCGTGTATTCACTAGTGATGTTTATTCTCTAAGTTGAATGTTATTCTTTCTTTGTGATCATATTGTTTTCTGAAACTAATCTTTAAGAGTAGCGTATGTTGCAGGATTTATCTTAGATACCCTGTTTCCGACTCAAGAGATTTTAATGTTTATCTTCTGATGTTTTCAATTAAGAAATTCTTAACTGCTTCTTAGTTGAATTTATCTTTCTCATCTTTTCTTCTGTCCATCATTTAAGCTACTAAAATATCTAGAGAGTATATTATCTCGCCCTATGAAAGTATTCTTTTCTTGTTTCTGGTTGTATTTCATATTTAATTAAATACAGACCCCATAGCCCAATGGAGGTGTAGACTGTCTCAACCAATTCAAAAACACTTTGACAACAAAACCTACAGATTTCTTTACCTAGCCTAATATCTTAAATTGGAAACATAGCTAAATCATATAGAGAGATCCCTCTCTGAAGCTGGAAGGGCTAGATCCCAGATTCAAAAGTGGTTGGATAAAGTTACCTTTGTAGATTTCTTCTGTTTCGACCTCTAGGAAATTTACCAAATGTTAACATAATGGCGACTCCACTGGGGAACGAACTAAAAATTAATAATTTCACGTTTTCTTTCCCCTAAAAAGAACGTTAAAATTTGAGAAGAAAGTAATGTTTAGAGGTTGATCAAACTTTGTACATATTATTTTCAGACTCGCAAAATTAAAAAAAAATATATATATAAAAACCAAGAAGAGTTCTGACTTCCAAGAAAGTTCATACTCGATCTCATCCAAACCCAGAACCCACGTTAGTGGTAGATAACCCCGAACAGTTGCTCAAGCGAAAGACCTTAGCTCCCGGTTCAGTGAGTCATTTTCCCCTTCATAAGTCTCCTTCCTTTTCAAAGAAGCCGACTGCCTCTCAAAACCTTGACCTCTATAACTTTCCACAACGAAGTCTGGTTAGAACATGGTCTGACAGCTTTGTGACTGAAATCATCTTTGACCCAACTGTTCTGCAACCCCGAACCCCCGAATTTCTGTCTCCCATGACTAAACCTCAAATCACTCCCTCAGCACTATCCAGTCCCTCCTCATCGTTGTCTTCAGCCGCTACCTCGCCGACCATCCAGGTTGTCGTCCCACCTCCTCCACCCATCATTGCAGCTCGATATGCTCCTTTGGTGTTGGCTGCGCCACTACATGCAATGCCCCAAGACTATCAAACTAGACTTCCACAGTTTAATGCAACAGGACCTTTAAACGCCCAACAACATGTTGACAAAATGAATGACTATTTTGATTTGCAAGAAGTTGATGAGGATGACGTTCAAATGCGATTGTTTGCCCAAAGTTTTACAGGTGACGTCAAGAAATGGTACAAATATTTACTTGCCGCCTCAATCCTTGACCTTGTCGCTTTTCAAAGGAGTTTTCTTGACAGATGGGAGGTAAAGAAAAACCCTCTCTAGATATTGTCAGAATACAAGAATATAAGAAGAAATCAAGGTGAGATGGTACAAGATTACTGCACCTGTTTTAATAACCTGTACAATGCAATTCCATCCGAAATCAAACCTCCACAGGGCCTGGCGTTGATAAAATTCCCTGATGGTTTTGATGCCGATATGTCATACCAATTAAGAGAAAGAAATTCTACCACCTTGGAAGACATGCAGAAAAGTGATATAAGTGTGGAGGCCAATCTATTGGCAAAAAGGGCCCATAAAAGGTCAGAAAGGAGAGTCACAATTAAAGAAGAACCTTCCACGTCGATCACAGATTCCAAATTGGATTCTTTGACCAGAGTAGTGGAAATAATGATGGAAAGACTTATCGTGTCAGACATAAATCCTCCAAGAGAAAACCCACCAGTTCCCCAGGTTCGGAATCCCAACTTTAGGAGAAACCCTCCTCAGGTCAGACAGAGAGACCCTAGAGATCAGAGAGAGCAGAGGGGTCCGAATCAACAGATTAGACCTCTTCTACAAGAAAACTATGCTGATGAAGGGGGGGAAGTGATTGAGGAATTGGAGGACACTCACATCAACCTCATGGGAATTCACGACAATGAAGCTATTTTCCTTACCCAAGAAGAGCAGGAACTCTTTCTTCTTAATCAAACCAAAGTAAGTGAAGAAGATGAAGATGCAGAACAACAGGCCTTTGAAAACACTGTTTTGGAGGTACACCGTCAGTACAATCTGTGGAGTAAGAAGACTGAAGGGAATTCCCCAAAAAAGACGATTGAAACACAGAAGGTAGTCGAGACCAAGAAGACCCCTGATCCATCTGCTGAGAAGACTCCTGAGAAGACTACTGCTGAGAAGACTTCTGAGAAGAATAATGCCGATGCTCCCGTGAAGAAAAAACTCACCATTCTGAAAAGGCCATCACAGCCCAAGGTTTCACCTATTAATCCACCCAATACTTCTGAGCAGAAGAATATGGTGGACCAACCAGAATTGATGAGTCAAGGTAGAGATCCTACACCCTTTAGCCTGGAGGGGGAATTGGCCAAAATAAAAATTCCCATCCCACTTATAGAGTTGATGAACAGAGGCGGTTATCGTTTATAGGTGATTAAAGCACTGGCCATTGAACCTGACATAGGCATGAAGGCCTTAACCATTGGATCAACAAGTCATTCAGACACTGTGAACCTTACTGATGATAGACTCGAGCTTCTTTTCGGACCTGAAGTAGATGGTCGAGATGATACTGGTGAGGTTGCTCCTTTTTACATAAGTATGAACATACACAACTTGATCTTGCATAACGCTATGCTGGATTCGGGTGCCTCCCATAATCTTATGCCTAAAGAAGTAATGGAAAAACTGGGACTGGAGGTCACCAAACCATACAAGGATTTACCCTCATTCGACTCCAATAAAGTTAAATGTATTGGTTTGATCAAGGACCTATGCATTACCTTGGTTTAGATTCCTGCGAAGAGCATGGTAATGTATGTGGTGGTTGCAGACATCCTGCCGAAGTATGGAATGTTGCTATCTCGGTCTTGGGGGGCGAAGTTGAAAGGAACCCTGCAGCTGGATATATCTTATGCCACTATCCCAGTGTTTGGGCAACAGAGGAGGTTGTACAGAGAAACATTGATGAAGTACATGGTCAATAGCCAAGAGAAACCGCACAATTATCCCCTTTACTATGCACATTCCGATTTAGATTCGTTTATCTTGTACAATGATGGTGACTGGGGAGAGCAAGATACTCAGATGGTGGAAGACACATCTAGTCAATATGAAGGCCCAGAAAGCATTGAGGTAGCAAAGATGAAGAACGTAATAACTGAAGATTTACCCGCTGATTTCTGGAGTATGGATTTTGATGGAGCCGTGAGTAAAGAAGGAGCAGGAGCAGGAGTCCGGCTGCATAATCACAGAAATAGGTATTCAGAAAACCATTCTTACAAACTAAATTTCCAATGTACTAACAATATTGCTGAGTATGAAGCTTTGATGCTCGGTCTGAATCTTTTGAAAAAAGTTGGTGCCAAACAGATAATGGTAAGAGGTGACTCTGAATTGATAATCAAACAAATCAAAGGTGAGTATGCTGCTAAACACCCACGTCTTAGAGCTTATAGGAATGATGTTCTTGATGCTTTAAGGTGTTTTACTGAAGTTGACTTGCAGGTAATGCCGAGGGGACAGAATATTCTAGTAGACGGATTGGCCACGTCAGCAGCCACCTGTAAGATTCCTTTCCGCCTGACTCACCCTTATACTGTTGAGGTGAAATGCAGACCAAATTGAAGACTTTCTGCAATGAAAAAACGATTTTGAATGTACAAATATAGATTTAGAGAATGAAGATGAAAATGTAAATAATTTTGATTTTGAAATTGATAGTGTAAATACCATAGATTCAGGAGAATTAGGCGATGACGAAGTGGATGCTGACGTTTTACAGTTGAAAAGCAATGTTTTACCTAGAGGCCTAGTTCCTTTAGAGGAATTGTTCGATTCTAACGACGTAGCCAAAAAACAAAAAATCGAAGCCCATGGACAAGAGGTAGAAGACTGTAATATAGGGACTGAAGAGAAACCTAGGATGGTCAAACTGTCTAAATCATTACCCCCAGAGCAAAAAATCAAATACATTGAGCTGTTCAAAGAATATTTGGATGTCTTTTCCTGGGGCTATGAATATTTGAAAGCCTATGATACCAACATCATACATCATAGGATTCCAATAAAAGAAGACCAAAAACCGTTTAGGCAGAAACTTAGGAGGATAAATCCCAAGTTGCTCCCTCTGATAGAAAAGGAAATCAAGAAAATGTACGATGCCAAGATCATAGTTCCATTATGTTTTTCCAAGCGGGTCTCTAATCTGGTCCCTACACGTAAGAAAACTGAGGAAATCAGACTCTGCATAGATTTTCGAAATCTGAATAAAGTTTCCCTAAAGGATAATTACCCCTTGCCGAAAATGGACCATATCCTGCAAAGGGTGGTTGGGTCCAGTCGAATTTCTCTGCTGGACGGTTTCTCGAGTTACAATCAGGTCTTAGTTCACCCGGATGATCAAGACAAAACTGTTTTCACCACACCATGGGGCACTTTCATGTATGTGAAAATGCCTTTTGGTCTGATGAACGCAGGAGCCACATTCCAGAGGGCGATGGATATCGCCTTCGTGGAAGAATCAGGCAAGTTTATTGTCATTTATCTAGATGATGTGACAGTGTTTTCCCAATCTGATGACGAACACCTAAGACACCTCAGATGAGTCTTCAAGAAATGTAGAAGGTTTGGGATTTCTTTAAATCCTAAGAAGAGTCTTTTTGGGTTAGAAGAAGGAAAACTGCTGGGACATATCATCTCAAAAGAAGGAATCAAAATAGACCCCAGCAGAATAGAGGCCATACTAAAATTAGAACACCCAAGAAACCTCAAAGAACTACAGTCTTTTATCGGAAGAATTAATTTTCTACGAAGATTCATTCCCAATCTGGCCGAGCTCCTAAGAAACATTACAAACATGCTTAAAAAAGATGTAAAAATAAAGTGGGACTCTGAGTCCAGACAATCCTTCGAACAAGTCAAACAGGCCTTCACAGAGGCCCCTGTCTTAATCAGTCCTGATTTTACTAAGGATTTTTATCTTGTTTCTTTTGCTTCCGAACATACTATAGCAGCGATATTATTACAAAAAAACAACGAAGGGTATGAACAACCCATAGCTTTCTTTAGTAAAGCATTGAGAGACGCTACTCTGAATTACAAGATAATGGAGAAATAGGCTTTTGCCTTGGTAAAATCCATAAAAGACTTTAGAGTCTACATTCTTCATTCACACACCATAGCATATGTTCTGAATGTTGTAGTAAAAGACATTTTGAGACAGGACAACCCTAATGGAAGAAGGGGAAAATGGATTGCTGCCATTTTAGAATACGATATAGAGATTAAGCCCACAAAACTAATTAAAGGTCAAGGCCTTGCTAAATTAATGGCTGAATAAAACTTCCATGCTCTTGACATAGATTTTCTAGATGTGGCAGATGAATAGGACTCCAAATGTGAGAGAGGTATTTCTAAACTCTCCATGGTACGCAGACCTTATTTTCGTTTTGCAAAATTTACAAGCTCCCCCTAGTTTGACTAAGACTAAAGCTATATTTTTGAAGTTGAAGGCTTTGAAATTTTGTATTCTAGAAGGAAATTTGTATTGGAAAGATCCTGCACGCATTTTGTTAAATTGTTTATTGAAAGATGAAGATGATAAGGTGTTACGGGAGTTTCATGCAAGAGAATGTGGTGGCCATTTGAACTGGAAGGTCACAGCCAACAAAATACTCAGAGCTGGATTCTATTGGCCCACCCTGTTCACTGATGTGCATCAAAAGGTAACAACATGTCACCAGTGTCCACTGTTTGAAGGCAAAAGGAAACTCCTTCCTCTACCTCTGAAACTGATCTCAGTTGAGGCCCCTTTCCAGCAATGGGGGCTTGACTTCATTGGAGAAATACATCCCCCTTCTTCAGGCCAACACAGGTGGATTCTTACTGCCATCGATTATTTTACTAAATGGATCAAGGAAGTACCAAGCAGACAAGCCACTGACTCTGTTATTATCAAATTCCTTGAAAATAATATTTTGTCTCATTTTGGTTGTCCTAGAAAGATTATAACTGACAATGTAGCTACCTTTCGATCGAAGAAACTCATAGATTTCTGCAACCAGTATCACATTAGTTTGGGGCATTCCACAGCCTACTACCCTTAGGGGAATGGGTTGACGGAATCTTCAAACAAAAATTTGGTAAATATCATCAAGAAAACATTGCAGGAAAAGAAGAAATCATGGCACACTAAGTTGGTCTTTGCTTTATGGGTTGACAGGCTGACCACCAAAAGGTCAATTGGTATGTCACCATACCAGCTGGTCTATGGTACAGAGGCAGTTTTTCCCACTTCTTTAGGAGTCCCTGTCATGAAGTTGCTTCAAGAGGTACAAGCTGAGCCAAATGACTCACAGAGAAGGATCAACCAGATGATTCATTTGCAGCAGACTAGAAAAGAAGTTTTCAACAAGACTCAGGTAGTCCAAGGAAACATCAAGAAAATCTTTGACAAACGAACCAAGGAAGATAATTTTGAGTTAGGAGATTTGGTGTTGAAATGGGATGCCAGAAATGAAGACAAGGGAAAACATGGAAAATTTGATAATCTGTGGACAGGTCCATACATGATCCAAGATTTCAGGGGAAACAATTGTTTCTTGCTAAACAACACTGATGGGTCAGATCTGCCAGGAGCACTTGTGAATGGCAGAATGTTGAAACATTATGTCCCACCTCAGTAGAGATACGAGTTTTCATTCTCCATTGTATATACCATCTCTATTTTTATGTTTCACCTGCATTTACTGAGTGAGGAACATTAGTCAGTTGGTTGAAGCCCGAAGAGAAGGCCCTAAGCTGCTGACCATTGTTTCTCCAATTTTTAAGAATAAAACCAACGAAGGCTGCTAGACATAAATTTTCAGAACAAAAGGAACCAGGATTCTTGGCACTTCATAGGGAATGTACCATCCCCAGGTGGAGCCGTTGTTATCACCCCATAAGTTATGGGAATCAACTGGTGACTGGGATATTATCTGTCTCTAGTGTTTTTGTTGACAAATGATTTTTTATTCTGCAAATAATTTGTAAAAATAAAAAGAAAAGAAAAAGAAAAGAAAAAAGAAAAAGAAAAAGAAAAGAAAAAAGAAAAAGAAAAAAGAAAAGGAAAAGAAAAAAGGAAAAAGAAAAGAAAAAGAAAAGAAAAAGAGGGCATAAAAGAATTGAAATAAAATCCCCAAGCAATAATGGTAACTTGGTCTATACTGTTCAAGCATGGCCAAGTTCTTTTAAATTTGATGTTGATAGGGTAGTGAATGAATTTGGATAAACTGTTTAATCTTAGCCAAAGTGTTTAGGTTAGATTAGTGAATAAATCTGGCCAGACTGTCTAATCCTGGTCAGATAGCCCTAGGGTAGAGTAATTTCTTAACCCAACAGTTTAATCTGGGTTAAYTGTCATAGGAAATTAGGTTAGAACATAGGTTAGTGTCACTGTTGCTTCATCCTAATAAAACCAGCTTGATGTAAAAATGTCGCACCATGTCTCAAAAGCCTCAAAGATAATTTGGTCAAAGCCCCTTAGTGGTGTCTATGTGAGAAATTTGGGAAAACCGCATAAAAACGCTTTTATCCTAAGTTTTCCTAGCGCATGTGTTCTCCGTGCCCCAATTTATGCTTCCTTCACATTTCGATGGTTTTGATTGCGACGCCCAGATCTACGGTGCTCAGAGCATTTCAGACCCCCCCGACCATTCTTCTTTTAACCCGGGGGGGGGGTCCGAAATGGGTAATAAGACTTGTGCACATCTGGACTGCCCAGAGACGAGGGCTCAAATCAACGATCCAGATTGGATTACGAACCCCCCCATCCGTTCTACATTTAATGGAAGGGGGGGGTCCGGAATGAGTGATAAACGACGTGCTAAGATCTGCAGCTAGGAAACGGATGCGTAGATCAATGACTCTAATTGGATTTCGGACCCCCCTTGATGATCTGCTTTTAACTAAGGGGGGGGGATCTGGAATGGTTATTCTCCTCTGGCGGGCCCCTTTTCATACATGGTGTCAGCCTATTGGTCCCGAAGTCCCATCCCAATCTGCTATCTGACAGCCCCCGTCACTCATGGACGTCATCTTCCACTTGTTCCACTTGCTCCCGAGTTATGTCCCATTCCATAACTACTGTCAGTCCCTTACCCATTTTCACTCATGACCAGCCCCTTATTGCGACTTTCACCTCCAATCCCTAGCAGCCACGTCACCCGTCCGTATGTTTTGGCCACTGTCACCTACCATCTCACCCCCAAGTGGCCCGTTGTCCATTTATTATTGGATAACATACCCGTTATCCTGCTGACCTGTCTCCCATGCCCAACCGACCCCAGTTTTAAATAAAACTACCGTTATTCCCCCTTCATTCACTATTCACCCATCGAACTAGAAAAATTTACCTCTTTCTCCTCCATTACATCCTGTCGCTTTCATCCACAGTCAGTCGACCCCACTAACTTCGTGTTTATTGTAGGTATAGTTGTAGAGATGGCGCCAAAGCCCAGACCAACAGAAGGAGAGGAGAATCCTTTTCTCCCACCTCCTGTTGACCTGGATAAGATCCCATTGATTGGAAAAGACAGATTGATCGCAGATACCCAATGCAATTTTGATTTTTCAGACCTCCAATCATGGCTCAAGGAGGTTTTCCTGGACCAGAGCGATGAAATTGGACTCTGGGAGTCCAATTTACCCGTTTACCTTTTTCCCCAGATCCATCATTTTCCCGAATTCACCCTTAAATACCAAGCTCATTATATTCGCAAACAGAGGGCCATCGTCTCCTCATCTGGAGACACCCTGTTCTTCATCACGCCCGAAGACATAGACCAAATGATGCAAATCCCCCGTGCTGATTCTGCTTCTCCTTTCAACCTAGAAATCCTTACAGAGTTGTATCAGAAGATGACTTTTCCCCAGAGAGCTCAAATATTGGAGCTATTCCTTCCCACCTTCTCTCAATTCCCTTCCACAAATCCCCCTTACCCGTCGTCCATGTTCTCTACCAAGGGAAACCAGGTCATTTCCTCCCTTTGTGCCCTGTTAGGGTACTATTCCGACCAGTGGGTAGATGAGCCCATTCTAGGTTTTCTATCCATTTTCTCCACTGATGAAAGACCCACCACACAGTTTGATTTCAGCACCTTCTTGGCCGACAATATTCACGAACAGTTCGTGAATTTTGGCACAGAAGGCATGTTCAGATACTCATCTATATTGGCCTACATGTTTGTTTTCTATCAAGCAGATAAATTTAGTTTTTCTATGCAGAAAATGGACGTAGATGGAAGGCCTCAGCCAGTCACAGCGTGGACCTCTTTGTTGAATCAGAACTCCACATAATGAATATGTTCATAATGCTTCAAAGCATTCATCGATCTGTTCTACCACCCTGTGGTAAGCATGTTGAGCGGCAGGCCCGAACCATGAATAAACGACGAAGTCCAGAGAATTCTGCATCTCTCGGACAACGCAAAGACCAGGGATTGGTACCTGTATCAAAACCACACTGAGATCAGAGTATTCGGGTGCGAGTTGGCGCCCTACAAGCTTCCCAAATATGTGTCGGTAAGAATCTTTGCTTTAGAATACATAAGGTAGATCATGAATTCAGATGATATTCATTTCGTATCTTTGAAGAAAAAACAACAACTTCGAATCAAGAGGCAGATTGGATCCTTCATCTGCAACAATCGAGATGCCGAGGAAGAAGCTGACAGAATGTTGAAAGAAATGAAATTCTTTATGAGTTTCCCATGGCACTATGATCCATGCCGGATCATTTTAGAAATGCGGGTGAAAAATTAAAACATCACGTATGTTCATGAGTCCAAGCCCGAGATTGAAAAATTTGCCAATCAGACAGTGTGGGTACCTGAAACCTTGATCGAAGTGGAACAGTAGGTTCCCCCGAACACTGTTCCACCAACTACTACACCATAGGTCCCTAAAGAAAAGAGTCCTCGTCAAGACTCATCTCCGCCTGTCATGGAGGTATTGTTCGAGGATTTCCAGTTACACACTAAGAGACCCAAGACAATCTCAGTTCAGGTTCCAACTAGAGAAAAAGAGGTTCCACCTACCACAGTGACTAAATCTGTGATTCTGCCCTTCGGGTCGATCCTTCATAAGGAAATCACCCTAGTAGTACCGAAGAAATCCACAGACTCCCCGCTGGACACTCAGCCAGGCAAGACAGGGCCCAAATTGAGCATTTTCGAGAAGTACGAGCTGATTAAGAAAAATAATCAAACCCTTACCAGCAGTACTTATGCTCAATTTCGAAAATAGACGTTGACTGTGCAACATAGGCTGCTGTCTGCATTTGACATAGAAAAGGGCAGGATGCACATGGCCTTCCTCCAGGCACAAGTACCAGACCCAAAGGTAATCACAGACTACAAGAGGGCCACCTTCGAATTCCAGATGAAGGACGTGCACCTGGCAGATTAGATGGATCTACACAAGCAGACAGGGGATATGGTATTCCATACATTGGTGCATGCTTCTACTTCTACAACCAAATTTTAGGTGTCACTCAACAATGCTCAAACGCAACTCAAGCTGGAGAAGATATCGTCCTTTGCAAAGGACAATAGAATCAAGACGTTGGAGGAGCTGGTCCGCAAGATCGGCTATGATCCTTCGAATGTCAAAGCTGCGGAGGAAATGATAAAGAAGAAGAATGCAGACATCGCCTCATTGAGGAAAAAACTGAAACTCTCGCCCATAGAAGACTCACAGGCGAAGGAGATAGCAGAGAAAGAAGGCGAGAAGGACGAAATGCTCAAGCTGCTCATGGAGCAGAACGCCCAGCTCAAAGAAATGGAGGCTGAGATGGAGAGATTACTGAAAGAGAAGGAGAAAATGAAGCCAATGGAAGTCATTCCATTGAATTCCATTTCGATCTCAGGAGCAAGCACAACAACAGTGACAACAGTGCCATCCGCAACTCCAGTGACATCACAAGCGGGGACAGCCGACCTCGCCAAATCCATGGAAAAGATGAACCTACAAGAGACAGAGATCAATAGGCTTAAAAAGGAAGTTGAGAACCTCCAGGAACTCAAGACTTCTTTCCAGACCAGTCTCTCCAAAGAGAAGCAGGTAACTGAGCATCTTAAGAAGGAGATACAACAGCTCCAAAAGCAAACAGTGGCAGGGAAGACTTTGGCCGAGGTCAAAGAGAATGTATGGAGAGACATCACACAGTCCATAAATGAGATATGGCCTATGATCCAAATTATGTTTGAACAAAATGAGTTGGTCTAGAGGAGCAAACAGGCCATTGAGAAAATCAAGTAGAATTGGGAGATAGACCAACTCAGGCAAATGATATCATCAAATTCCTCAATTCTAAGACCAGAGAAGAGCTAGAAGAGCTGAAGATAGAAGACAGAACAAAGACCATCCTTAAGGTCAAAAGGGTTTTTAACAAGAGAGGATTAATGCTGCAGCTCGAAGAAAAGGTTCAGGTCATGGACCAGGGGGTACAAAGGTTCTTCAATAATATTGAGGCCCTCCAGAAAAAAGGTCTCCCCGGTCTAAAGGTCATTAATGATAAACTAATGACACTCCCAGATTACAAAAAGAGATTGGCTGAAGTGTCTAAGGACAGTTCAAAGTTTGCTAGCATACAAGGGAGCATCACTGGCAAAGCATTCCTGGATGCCCTTCAGTTGGACATCAGTATCCAACACGAGATTTGATACATATTCCTCACTAAGCCCACATTCTCTAAGTATACAGAAATGGACGAAGTGTATCGGAGACTGCTCAAAGTCACCGTGCCTAGTCATCTTAGATGGGAGGAACTCTGCGATCTGCTCGATTAGCAGAGGAACTGTCCAGGTCCAGTCACCTATCCAGTTAGATGAGGCTGTGCAAAGGCTTCATCAACAGTCTACCCAGAAATTCCGCGTGAAGTTGCACCAAGTCATCAAGCAGTTTGATTAGTTAAATTAGTTAGGCTAAAAATAGAATTAGCGTGTCTTGATCAGTTATGACAGGAACATTTGTAATTTGAGTTATAAATACTTCACCTTTCGAAGTATTGAAGGTTGTTGATCTTCACACCCTGAGGCTATCAGACTGTACTATTTTTGAAGAGATCTGCCATTAATAAAGAGGAGGCACTTTTACAGGATTCTTGCGTGTATTCACTGGTGATGTTTATTCTATAAGTAGAATGTTATTCTTGCTTTGTGATCATATTGTTTTCTGAAACTAATCTTTAAGAGTAACGTATGTTGCAGGATTTATCTTAGATACCCTGTTTTCGACTCGAGAGATTTTAATGTTTATCTTCTGATGTTTTCAATTAAGAAATTCTTAGCTGCTTCTTAGTTGAATTTATCTTTCTCATCTTCTCTTCTGTCCATCATTTAAGCTACTAAAAGATCCATAGAGTATATTATCTCGCCCTGTGAAAGTCTTCTTTTCTCGTTTCTAGTTGTATTTCATATTTAATTAAATACAAACCCCATAGCCCAATGGAGGTGTAGACTGTCTCAACCAATTCAAAAACACTTTGACAACAAAACCTACAGATTTCTTTACCTAGACTAATATCTTAAATTGGAAACATAGGTAAATCTTATAGAGAGATCCCTCTCTGAGGCTGGAAGGTCTAGATCCCAGCTTCAAAAGTGGTTGGATAAAGTTACCTTTGTAGATTTCTTCTGTTTCGACCTCTAGGAAATTTACCAAGTGTTAACATGGAGGATAACAGATGCTCAGTATAGCTCATCTTCGACGAGTCCCTTGACATATGTTTACTAAACTTGAAGAAGGAGGGGTTCGGTTCCGTATGGGTCCTGGAGTTTGGTCCCATATAGATCCTTCAATGCATAATTTTACGAGCCCAAAGAAGGTAAAATAAGTGGTTTTCACATTTAGAGAGTCTGAAAATAACTTAAAGAGGACTCCATGGGTGAGTTTTTCATAAATTTAGTCTCCTAAGCCCCAAAAAAGCATAAAACAATACAAGGGAAAATGCTTCTAGTCATGCTTGACTAGAGTATTCCTTTTTCGTAATTAGTCTCGTGAGGCCAAAAAAGAGATAAACTACCACTTGAAATATTCCCTTTCAAACCTTTTAATGAGTGTGGAAGGAAGCAAGCTCACTCAACACTATTTTCATGTTTAGGGAGTCTAAAAAGAGATTAAAGGAAACTCCAAAGAATCCCTTTTTCGTATAGCTTTTACGAGTCCGAAAAAGAGACAAAAGTACACTCAATAACCTATTCTCATGTATTAATGAGAACGAGAACGAACAAAGGCTAAGCTCGGTAACCTATTATCATGTATTTACGACGACAAGAAAGAACAAATACTAATCTTGTTCTAGAAAAGACTACTACGTTACGATGGGAACGACCCCTAAGCGAGGATCACTCCTAGCAGTATGTATCTCTAGAGGTATTTCCCCCCCATATTGTTTGATATAAGCTAGTGTATTTGCTCCAAAATGATTGCCAAAGGATGGAGACCTGCCCTCCAAGTTTTGTTTTCTTCATCGACTCTTTTTCTTTCCTCGTTTAGGCATCTGGATACTAATAGGAATATTTTCACTAGGTGGAGGAAAAGAAGGTTCAAGTATTCGATCCAAAGGAAGACTTGATTCGATTGGAGGGGGGTATGTTTCATTTTTTAATGAGCTTGAAAGAGACAATGAAGTATGCTCGTAAATACCAAATACTGCCAAAGAATCAGGTGATTCTAGGGATTGTTTCACCTGAGTTGAAATCATATTTAACGTGGAAATCTACAGGGTGTCAGGAGGATGCAAAGGAAAAATCACCATGAGCGAGGAATCATTAAGGAGAACTAGTCCTACACTCTCATAACCAAGATTAAAGCCTAGAAAAGGGACATTTTTCGCTGCATAATCGTGGAGATTTGGAATGAAATAGTCAAGTTGGTCAATAGTGACAATTTTCCCTTGATGGGGAAATTGTAAAATATGAAACATTGAATATGCGATGAAAGTAATCACATAAAACCAAATATGACCAAGTAACAAATTCTAATCCAGGTGCATGTCAACCACTTCGATATCAATCAAAACAATTTTACTCATCAATGTCACAACAAAAGAATGCAAGATTCTGTGAGGTTGGAAACCACGCCCATCAAGCGCTTTAAGGGAGGCATGAGACCAGTTAAGTTTAGGAGAACCAATGAATATCCAACAAGAAAAATACATGACACAGGTGGAGGCCCCTTCATCCAAAACAATGCAATGTAGTTTCTTTCCACCAACCAAATTTTGAACTTGGAATGCTAGGTGGTGTGAGAGCCTCTCCTTGAAATAGTCCAGATTGAATGTAATTAGATTTGATTCCTCTGGATCCATATTTTCAATGGCTGAAAACAGGGTTCTACGTTGACTTGGACAATTCTGTAGAACTTCGAGGGATGACATAACACAAGGTTCTTGCACCAAGTCTTCAATAATATTGTTATTTTGGTTGGCGCGGGCACTTGGATTAAATGTCTCTTTTCAAATTGTGCCCTTGGGTGGGAGCAACACTGCGTCAGAAATTGGATTCTCAATTTGAAGAGGGTTGGAAGATGGAGGAGGAGTTGACGTGGAGGGCTGATTGATAACCTTTCAATTGGAATAATTACCGAGAATAATATCATAAGTCTTTTCTCGAGTAGTTAAATTAACTAACTCCTTGCACATAAAGACCCGAGCAAGACTTGAGTAAGTATCCCCATGATAGGAATGACCTATGTTTCCCCTTTGCAGAGAGGTAATATTTTGTGCAACTAGATGTTGTTGTTGAATTGGGAAAGGGTCAGTTAACAATGAGGGTAGGAAGGTATCTTTCAAAAATTTAATGACTTCCTGTCGATGAGGACAATTTTGTGTAGTGGTCCTCCATACAAATCATGCAAGGAAACTTAGCTTTCCTATTTGGTTGAGTATCAATAGTCTTTGTAGTACCCTGCTAGTTAGAAGATTTCTTGAATTTACCCCTTTTCTTATTCTTACCTCTAGGTTGATGAGATGAACTGGATTGGCCCGCATTTACCTCAGTGGATTGCAACACTATATGTCTTCATTGTGTCTACTGCAAATTGGGTAATAAACCATGTAGTAATACTATCTAACCAGAAATATACTACGCACGTGAATTTATCATTAATCCTTTTCAATCGTGCAATATTCTCAACAATCCACTCTACTGGAATAATCCAATTAGTTGGATGGGTATCCTTCAACCTCAATAACCACTCCTATAATAACTATGGAAAGTAACAAAAATATGCTTCATGGAAATTAGTAAACACATACCTCTGTAGGTATTGGCACGATGTATACTTGGAACCCTTATTATCTTTCTGCGTGAAATCTAGTTACTTTGTCTCTAACCATCTTTCAATATCTTGCTTCATAGGATTCCATGGCATGAACATTCCTTTTTACCACTACATATTCTTCACAAAACCTATTCCAAGCTATTCTTCTGAGTTCTAGGTGGAAACAAAACCTTTTGTTGGATGTATGGGATGACCTAGGTTCTACCTTAGTTCTCAAACAAAACCTTTTTCACCATCGTCCCTTCTGGTAAACCATAGGGCTACACCACACACATAGTGCACAATGAAATCTCACCCGAGATGGATTATGGGTGACTGTAGGATGCAACTGTAACACACCTCACCCATGAGTACCTTTCCTAGGGATGGGGCATTTGAATTTTCATCTTCCCTCTTAAATCATGTCCTCCTTTTCTGTCTCTATTGTATTTCTTCTCTCCGAGAGCTCTCCAACTATGGTCAACATGCTCCTATCGAGGTTCAAGAGAGGAAGACATGCTCCAGTGAAGGATCTTGGGTGTTCATCAGTTGAGATCCATGTAGCTTCCACGGGAATCCATTACCATGTTCTCTCCTCTCACTGGGAACATCCATTCATCACCTAAGTCAATGATGGATTCAATATTCATCTAACCTACCAAATGTAGAGGGATTCGACACTTCGACACTCTGGTGCTTCAGTGCTTCGGTGTTGAATGCCTATTTACTGTCTAAGTGCTTTATCTCTAGAGTCCCGAACTCCTGAACTCCCGTAAACTTTCCACGTGGCTCCAACCTTCAGGCCTTTTGGTCTCTCTACAATGCTACGCTCCTAATCCTCCAGAATCCTAAATTCCTAGAATCCCAGAGTTTCGTTCACTTCACCAACCACTCTGATTAGGTGGACGTGTACCAAGGGATTACATGTAGAAGGGGCCATGGGTGACATATGCCACATATCAATGGGTATATAGGGTATGTGATACGCACAAATCCAGGTGACATGTGGCACGTCAAACCTGGGTCCACATCACCCTGGGTGATGTCACTATGCCACATCGCTCCGGACTGACAACCTTCTAACACCCCTCATATCTCATGGTCGAGATACAACCACATAGATCCATAGATCTACGAATCTTGTTACTTCACAACTCCAGCCTTCGGGAGTTCTGGAATGAAAACTCCTCTTTTCTCCTGGATTTGGTCAATGTTAGGATGACTACAACGTAAATCCGACGGCTAGGAAGGAACCTGAAGGATCCTTAGATCTTGGTCCTGGTCACTTTGCAGCTTTGGCCTTCGAGTTTTTTGGGTGTTACAACCATTCTATTCTCCCAAAGAATGAATTCTCTGAAGTACCGTGTGAGGGTCCCTCCTCCTGACAGATCAGATGACAGGCGAGTCTTCTAACGATCTTTCCCAAATCTATGGATCTCCTCCACTTCGTAACTTCAACGTCCAGGGAGTTTGATTCCATGGAATCTCTGTTCTCCTAAAGTGGTACTCTATCGAAGCCACCTGGTGTAGATCTAACGACTGAGGGCATTCTCGAACCTTCTCGATCGAGGACTCGTGCTACTTTGTGATGGGGTGTTGGATCCTGGTTTGGTTGGTAAGACAGGTTCAACTAACCACTAGGGTAACCGCCCAAATCTGGTCAACCTTGTGGGTGACCTTAACTCCCGGTTGACTTCAGATGATTTATGACTATTAGGGCCGATAATACTCAGAAGTCCTAGACTTCCAGAGCTTCGAAGCTAAAAGGACTTATCTCCCTTAGGCTTAGCATAGGGTTCCTGGGTGTTGGTCATATGGGTCCTTCTAAAATCTCATGAGTTAAGTATATCTTGCTTGTCATGAACTTGCTAAGGTATTGGGCATGATGTCCCGATTGTACAACAAGGAATCTAATTGGCATGATGTCTTCTTCAGATCGACAGGGTCAGATTGATGCAATTCTTTTTATCCCAACCCCCTTATAGGCTTATGTCCCAAGATGTCTCGAAGGCTAAACTGGGGCATACAGACAATCAATCAGAAGCATAAGTTTACCAGGAGATCAATACAAACACATAACTTGATCATTAAATATAGAGACCATTCTTACATGTATAAATACATACATTCATTCATTATACCATTTCAATGCATAAAGTATGAAAATACTTATTAGAACCAGAAATCGTGATGAAACTACTGAAAGGGGTGCCTGTTTCCACTTGACCATAAGCTTAGTCACTCCTAATGTATTTACCACTGGCCACCCACAATCTAGACCATGATTCTCTGAGAGATAATTCTTCCTTCCGTCTCAACAATAGTCAGGGACATAGGTTATTCTCCTCCTCCCACAGGATCTTGGAAATGGGTTTTCTCTATACCAAGCAAGGAGGCCTACCTGAGTACTTCCTCAGTCACTCAACACCCTCATTTATCATCTTGTATCATAACCCTGCTAGCCACATCCTGTGACAAGAACATTTTTGTTTCTCAATTCTTCCTTGAATTTGAGAGATTAGTCTCTCTTCTCTTCTTCTCTTTGTGGCTCTTCCTCTACCCACCACGCCTTCCTTTCTTGCCTTCCTCAACAAGATTGTGTGTGGCCTGAATTCCCAGTCCGTGGTCAGGTATGAAAGCCTTTCAGATGGGCGCTCTGCCCCATCCCCTCATTAACTCTTGAGGAGGTCTTCCCACCTACCAGCTTGACTGTAATTCATTCCTGGGTCAGAGGAATGTTCTGGTCCTGAGCAATTAAATCCAACAAGGTACTGGTTTGGTGGGGGTTATCTCAACCATTCATGGTTCCCCTCACCATATATTTCATATCATCCATGGTCTATCTTGGAAAACCCCCTCTTTCAATAGTCATGAAACACTTATCCATTTTCTATTAATAACAAAAATTACATTCCTTGACATTTTATACAAAGGTTCATCAAATCAAACATTCACACATATTGAGTTTTCCATAGTTTCTTCGCCAATATAGTTATATTTACAAACTACGGGAAACATGGGTGTTACGAAAACTATCTACAATCCAGTCAAGAATTTGGGATTTTATTTTTACTTCTACTTCTACTTTAACATTCATTCTCCCATAACATTAATCATATCTACCATTTTATCCATTCAATAACATCTATTATGCATACTCACTCTAGTGCGTGCTGTAAATAAATTCTAACAGATGCATTCATTTATCCATTCATTCATTATAGAGCACATAAAAGAAACATAACACACACAGAGACACCATTTTACCCTGGTTCACCCCCTTGGGATACACCCACAAAGATCTTCTATTTATTTCTTATTTTTCATCAAAATGGTTTTGCGCTATGCACATTACATCGTAAGTTATGAATGGTGAGGTTGACTAGCATCACACCAATATCCACAACTTGTGACCTAACTCTTAGTTACAACTCAAATATGACTCCATCCGAGTTCTGAATCTCTCAACAATACAAATATTCAGACTCAAAAGGTGCTCCAAGTGCTTTTCTCATGCAAAGGTATTAATGACTTACTTCACCAAAACAATTCTCAATCTACCTCATACATCTTCTATTTATATTAGAAAATGGGAAAAAACCATTACATTATGACTCAAAACCCTAATCCTAAGTGGAATCAACTTGTTCACAATCCAAATACCTTCCATGCGGTTGGCCTTCATCCTTTCTTTGACTCATGTTGATCTTCTTTACTGGTGCACTGCTTCCTTTACCGTTCTGTTGTGCTACTTTTCTTTCTATCTTGGTGCACGTTGCTTCCTTAGTTCCTTTTTCCTGGTTCTCTATGCTAAAACCAAGAGTTTCTTTCTCCAATGCCCATTCCTACACATACTCAAGAAATATATTAGAGCATCGAGGGGTGGCTTGCTCACCCTTTATTCATATAAGAAAAACTTTCAAAATTTGAACTATTGACAACTATTTTTTTAAAAATATTTTTTTTCATTTTTAAAAAAAATTCTAATTAACACGTAATATGATTCAAGCAAATGCATTACAATAAAATATGCATAAATGCGATAAAATGATATGTAAAGAAAAGGATGAAAGCAAATGCAATTACACTATGATGAACACACAAATGCAATGTAGGAAATAAAATGACCTACCTACTTACCTAGGGCCTGAGGCATGTTAAAATCAAGTCCTGTCAACATACGGTTGGAGGATAGACCCATCAACTTGTAATGGTATCTTCCTCCCATCCATGGAATATAGATAGTAAGTACCCTTCTCAGACTTCTTCTTGACAACATAAGGGCTGAGCCACAAAATTTCACTCTTGTTGTCCTACTTTGGCTTTCCCTTTCTTTTGTCCCACATGGGTGAAAGACTTCCTTCATCAAACTTGACATACGATAGATATTCAATGTAAGGATACATGGGAGGATATTCTTAGAGTACATGTTTAATAGCTCGTTCTTTCTCTTGATCCTTCTTTCCCTCATCCTTGTTTAGTATCTTGATGGATCTTGGATCTTTTCCCTGATACTGTGCAAGCTTCTCCTTATACTTATCTGTCTTCAGAAATACAAAATCAATACAATATTCACGTGAAAAAGGTAAATCCCAAGGATCATACTCAAGAACCTGAGGAGTCACATCATATTCATAATCACTCTAGCAGTCTGGGCTATTAGGATCAACTGCATGATTATTTGCAACATGTTGATTGTATAAAATCTCAAATGTCCCATTCCCCCATAGGGATATTTGCATGAGTAAGGTCCATACTGAAAAAACCTCCAAGGGTAGTGGATTAACTTCTTGACAATATCATGCCCCAAGCATATGGTACATCAATCACAGTTATATTCATGATGATGCTGATGTGGGGGAAATCTTGTAGATATACTTCCACATGTTCTATGAGACAATACACTTTTACCTTTTTTGAATCAATACCACAAATGTTCCCATAAGGGTGGGTTGTCCTCAAACCAAGTTTTTTCATTACCTTTAGAGACATTACGTTTTTTGAGGCTCCAGAATCCAACATACAATTATTCCAACAAAAACCATTTATTCCCAAAGAAAGATAAAAAGGAGGATTGTCATCTCCCTGGTTCCCATGATACATAGTATTTAGGATCACCAGAGGATATCCTATCTCATACTGTACCTTTAATTCCTTCAAAACTTCTCTTCTTATGGAAGGAATCTTTTACATATCCACCATAGGTAATAACATATTCATCTTTCCAATCATACCTTGTACATCTATATTCAAGAGAAGACCCTCATCTGTTGGTGCAGGTTGTGGAAGTAGGTCATGAAATGGAGGTGGAGGAGGTGGAGGAACTTCCTTCATTACTGGAGGTGGTGGGATTGGAACTTTGTTTCTTCTTGAGGATGTCAACATTTCCCTTTTCCTCAAATTTTCCTTTAAGCCTTCATCCATTTGGTTCAATACTTCCAACCGAGATCGTCTATCTACCCACTTCCTAACTTCCTCAAGTTGTTCCTCTGTGATATCAATGCACTCATCATCATGTAGGGTAAAATATTTATAAATGAAGTTCAATCTATCCATAGGGCCTAGATATTCTTCTTCCCTTCATCTTGGACACTCGTTTTCTAAATGAGGTTCCTGACATGGAAAATACCATGGAGATTCCTCCATGCTGACCATCCCAAAAGGATTCAAGGTGTCAAGTTCCTTTTCCTCTTGTTAAGGTCTTGGTTTCCAACCTATATCTTCCTTCTTTTATCTAATAAAATGAGGTATTGGAGAAGGATGATGCCTCTCCAAAGTTTTCTACTTGTTCATGATCTGATTTTGACTATGGATGAACTAGGCATTCATTTGATCAAACTTTTGAGCCAAGAGTGTGATTGGATCATGTACATTGTTGGTTGAATTCTTCGTCTTAGGCTTTGTTCTATCATGAGGGAACTGAAAAGGATCAATATTTGAGTTGATGAGATGTTATTCAATATGCATGTTTTACTCTTTGGCCTTTGCCAAATTTTCAGGCATATTTTCCTTTAGGATAAAAAAAACCGTCCTTCGAAAGCATTCAAATAAAGAAGGAGAATTATTTCTTCTGGCGAGCATAATTCCTTTAGGATATGATTGTGCAAATTGTCAAATTTGGCATCCAATTCCTTCATTGTTTCGTTCTCTTTCGTTTTAATTTGATTGCATTTAATCAATAACATTCCACTATCCTTCTTTGTTGTCCATCTACCCTTGAACAAGTTAGCGAAAGCTTCGTAAGATTGCAAGTGATTTTCAGGAAAGCCTTTGAACCACTTCTTAAAATATTCATAAATAAACATAGCTAATATATTCATTGAAACATATTCATGTTCTATACCATTATCTTCCATGGCCATACCAATAGCATCAAGATACTCTTCCAGTGTAATGACATTGTTTTTAGTAAACTTGGAAAACCACTTGTGAGAATATTTGGGCATGTTATTGGGATACCCAGAGATGGTGGTCATATTCAATGGCTTGTAAAGGCTTCCAACCCAAGGATGAGCCATTGGAGGAAGCAGAAGACTTCCTTGAAATAAATTTTTGAAAATAGGTGAATTGTGGGGAAGTCTTCTTCGATAGGACCTTGGAAGGATTAAACCTTCCTTGGGGAAGTGTCTTTGGGAAATATGGGTTCTTAGGTTGTGGAGTTTCTAGATGAACTTTATGAAAATGTTATCAAAAATGAAATGGGAAATTCCCTCAAATGGAGTCAAGAGGAAAGCTAAGGAAAAATGTTTGGGATAGACTTTCCAAGTGTCATTATGGGATCATAAAGGATTCAAAATCCTCCTCGACAATGGTGCCAAAATTTTTATCGCACAGATTGTAGTTTGGGAAAATCCCAACCCAAGAAATAAATGTGATACACAATTGGGGAAACCTATCATTGTCACCTCAATAGATATCCCCCTCATTTTAGTGAAGGAAAAATCCATCTCAAGGGAGGTTTCTTGGGTGGCCCTAGGGAGATTGAAAGGGGAGAGGCAAGGAGCTAGAAGAGAACCCCTATAAGTCAATGTCTAAGATTAAGTTGAGGCTTGAGGAGAGAATATTTGGAGTTGGTAAATGGTTTCCAAGGTTGTACACCGGCAAAACAATGTTATACAAACCGCAACAAGACAATATATGATGATATAAGCCTCAAAACAAGTGGGAAACCAACAAGAAACCTTGTTGTCCCAAAATTGCAGCAATAAACAATGATATATCATCAAGATTAAACTTATAACAACTGCAAATTAGGCTATTGGCACACAGGGGGAAGTCCCATGGTTAATCACTCAAATGCAAACAAAACCCTTAGACACTAACCCTTTTGTCATCACCTGCAGAGAAGGTGAAGTCTCACTCAAGGAATCTAGAGGGGGTTAATGAACCAAGGTTATGTAGTGATGAGGGGAAGTGAGGTATCATTCAGATCCTTTACTTACATGCACAATCATCATAGTTAACAGTTACTTTGTTATGAAACATAATTTATGTGCAACATGACAATATCATATATGATCCATTTATTCAACATGAACCATAAAACAACATAAGTTGCAACCACACCATAACACACATATTTACGTGGTTCATCCAACTTTAGCTACATCTACAAAGGTTGGATTATTATATTATTCATTAATATCTTTCTTACAATTGCACATTGCGCTACAAAATATGCAATAGTAATATCATCCCAAACTTGCCTAACCATTCTGTGCCAATGCAAGTTCACTCCTCAGTCATACTACTGATCTCTTCCGTCACTTGAATCCCTTACCAAAGGAAATGTAAACTTACATGTAACATCACACACACATATCCCCCCTTCCATTATTTCCTTCCTTACATATTTATACATACCAATAAGGCTAGGCCCATTACAAAAGTGGACAAAGTATCCCCCTAAACCCGTTATAAAAGTGGACAAAATGTCCCCAAACCCTACGGTTTATAACCATTTTCTACCTTCTGCATGCTAATACATCACACATCCTTTTGTCACTCTCTTTGAATCCTTGAATTCTGCTTCCATCGTGTGCTCTGGTCCATCTTCTAACTCTCTTTTACCCTTTGATCTCCTTGTGGCATAGATCCCAGAGCTTATCCAAAATGCCTCTCCAATAGGGCCCCAACACTCACATCTGGCTCATCTCGAGCCACTCAAGCCTGCTTCCAGTGCGTCGAAGGTCACCTTTGCTATTGCAGGTGTCGTACTACAAAATTTCTCCTTCAGTCTGTGATCTAATTGCTAACTTAAGACATTCTCTCTGGATAATGATGGAGTTTAATAAATGTGGAACTCCTTCCCAACTCCCCTCTTTAATTTGGGTAGATGGTTTTCTCATTTCTTGAGTATCATAAATATCACCATACCCAACTTCTTGAAGCATAGAAATTCATATTTCCATGTTCTTCATGTTCCCATGCTCCTTCTTGATGCGTCACTGGTTCGTTTTTCTCTTGTCGTGCTTTTGTGTTTCCTTTTGTTCTGTGCAGTCTGATTCTAGGACACTTTTATATATTGGGGTTGATTAATTTTGTTCGTGGTACTTCTCGTTGCACTGGAACTATGACCTACTTACAACTTTGTATGGTGGCTTTAGGTGGTGTCATTGTCCTTTTCTATACTCTAGTCATCTCCTCTACTCTCTATTGTTTCTCTACACTATGCTTAGATTCTATCCAACACTCAACTCTTCTTCCTATCTCAAATGGATATGAACCAATTGATTTCCCTTTCTTCCTATTTTATAATGGGATGACCCTATGCATCCCTATTTGCAATCTCATCCGAGTGTACTATACTCATGGCTTGCAACAATGCTATGTCCTTTGGCACAGTCCGGTCTAAATCAACCATCCTGTACAAATCTTTGTCACACTTGTTCCTACCGACTTTTGTTTGAATTCAATTTCGAATTCTTTTCCTGTTGGTTTTAAGTATGACTACGCACTCCCTTACATACTTTTATATTTCATTTACAACTATATTTTCCTTTGGAGCATAAACTCTTTGTGTAATCCACTAATGGTTGCTTTTTTTCTCCATTACTACAAATCTTCGGTGATTTCTCCGTTCGATTTGGAAATCGGTCAAGATTTTCTATGTTTAATGGTACACAATGCCAATGCTTCGCTATCATGATAACTCTTGATTTCACGTCCCATCATGTGGTGTGTTGAATGCTTCTTAGGTATCATCTATGCAGTCACATATCTCTGTGTTATCACTCTCGTCTATGCTTCCTTCTACATATTCTTCTCTTATCTGTGATAGTTTCCTACTTTCTTTATTTATGCATAACCAAAACTTCTTTACCTCGTCAACGTTTGAACTCTTCCATTTCATACTTTTTCCTATTTTTCTATTTTTTTCTATCTTTTCCTTCCTATAGTACACTATGATACAATTTTAAGCTGCGCAACTCCTCTAGTGCATGGAAGGATGACTATCCCTATACAGTTTCAGTCATCTTCCATTCACTATTCCTTCCACAACTTGTCCATCCAACTGCTCAACACCTCTGTCAGTCACATGTCTTATCACATATGGTCCTAACCAGTGCATCCTAAACTTTCCTGGGTGTTGTAAGAACTTGTTGTCATAGAGCAATACTATAACCCCTGTCTAGAACTTCTTCTGCTTGATTTGTCTATTAGGCCTTGTATTTTCTCTTTCCTTCTATATTTTCTAATGGAAACCTACAATAAAGTGATATTCCTTTAGTATTAATAACTCTGATAACCTTTCTTCTACTGCGTCAAAATCCGTAAGATATGTCATTTTCGCAATGTGCAGACTTAGTATAATAAATTCCATGGGCATGACTACTTCTTGACCAAATGCTAAATTAAAGGGTGTTTGTCCTATACAATTCTTGCATGTAGTTCTGTAAGCCCAGAGTACTACAAGGATCCTTAAATCCCAGTCATATCTCCCTATGTTTCACACCTTGGTCAATGCATTTTCCAATATCTTGTTGAAGACCACTGATTCGTTTACTTATGGGTGATATGGGGTGCTTTTTCTATGTTGTATATGGAACTCTTATGTTATTATTGCAATTTTATTGTTTAGAAAGTGAGTCCCCTAGTCACTCATAAGTAGTTTAGGACACCCAAACCCGGTCACTATGTTCTCGAACAAGAATCACGTAGTTGTTTCCACGCTGCAATCTGTAATAGGTTCTGCTTCTACCCATCTGGTAAATTAGTCTGTCATGGTAATTATGTATCAAGCTCTTGTTCTTGTCACTAGCAGGTTAATAGGTCCGACAAAATCCACTGCCCATTTGTCAAATCCTTGTAAGGTAACTTGCAGATTAAAGGGAATCTCATCCCTTCGTGATGGTATTCCTACTCTCTGACAAACGTTGCAACTCTGGAAATATTCCTTTGCATCCTTATGGAGGGTAGGACACCATATCCATGTGCGCAAGATATTTTGAACTGTCTCCTTTCCTACAATTCCCTCATGTGCCTCTTCTAAAATAATGGGTCTTTCATGTTCTAGCACACATCGATGTAGTATCCTGTCTATACCTAACTTATATAAGTTCCATGTGATTAACTAGTAATATGTTGATCTGACCACTAGTTTTTTCTTCTGGGTTACTGTCATATCAGGTGGAGCCACTCCTGTGCTTAAGTATTAGACAATATCTGCAAACTGACCATCTACCATCTTGACTAAAAACATATTCACATCCGATAATCTATTGTCTAGGTTACCTGCATCCTCTCCTGTCAGAATCCTCTAAAAATGATCAGGTCTTGCATTTAGTTTTCCAGGATTCACGATAACTTCAAAATCATACTTTTGGAATAATAACAAC
>JZKD02S1390391.1:199056-212484 GCA_000966675.3 Picea glauca
AACCATACTTCATCTGAGTAATTAGACACGATGCTGGATAAGTCACTCACACCATAGAGTGATACAAGAGCCATTCTTATAATATAGACGAGTAAATGCTATGAACCGTTTTCTGTCTAGAAAATCTCTGTTCATCATTCATCTGGATGATGATGATCTCCAATAAACTGCTGATAGTATTCAAGGAAATTAGAATAAAAATAGAACAAAACTGTGTCTATCCATAGTAGTACATAAATACAATTCAGTGGTACACTATCGCACCAAGTAACACACAAGTACTTGATCAACAACGAACAATGGAACATATCCACCACAATAGTCTTCATCTACTGCCATATAGTCTTCATAACAAACATCTGATAGCAACCTGCATAGAAACAATGTTATGATATAAACTAAATCATCTGGGCCAATATTTCACTCACATATGTGAGCTCTAAAAGAATATCTGCCTCACAAACAATGGAACATATCCACCACAATAGTCTACAACTACTGTCATATAGTTTTCATAACAAACATCTGATAACAACCTGCACAGAAACAATGTTATGATATAAATTGAATCATCTGGGCCAATATTTCACTCACGTCTGTGAGATATGAAAGAATATTTGCCCTCAGAGTATAACAATGAGATATCTGGACTATTCTTCTCAAACAAGGAATAATAACTGTCTTGTCTTCTGAACCTGGACCATTCCCCACCCTGGTCCATTCTTCCTACACTAATCAAAGTGCACCCTGGAGAGAATGTATAACCCTAAGGAATGTTGAGCCTGGACCATTCCCCACCCTGGGCCATTCCTCCTACACTAATCAAAGTGCACCCTGGAGATAATGTATAAACCGTAAGGAATGTTTGTCCTTGATTGTTGAGCCTGGACCATTCCCCACCCTAGGCCATTCCTCCTACACTAATCAAAGTGCACCTTGGAGAGAATGTATAAACCCTAAGGAATGACTTTCTGGATCATTTCCTCTATTAACCACAAGAGGAAAATACTGTTCTGCATCAACCTCCAAAACTAACCATTCCTCATGTTAACCACAATGAGAAATCGTTATCTGACGAGGCGGGCCAGTCTTCTTGAGTAACCCTCAAGAAGAGAGACTGCCCTAGACCACTCCCCATGTTAACCACAATGGGAAGTCATTGTCTATGATACATCATCAATCAAACTACTTCCCATGTTAACCACAATGGGAAGTGACCGTCCATTAGAAGTCTCAATCCACTTTTCGAACAGGAAAGCATCTGTCCAAGATGAACTATTTTTCAAATTTAAAGATGAATGTCTTCAATAATTTTTTCATTGCTCCCTCCTAACTTGGGAGTCATATTTTCCTTTTTCAATGAGGAAGTCAATTCCATGAGCTCCAGCTCTAGTACAAAAACTCTTTCATCTTGGATATAAGCTTTACCAAAATGTCTGTTTATCTGCTCATCTGTGGAGATATGTATTGGAGAAATCATTTTCTCCTTTCTGGACTTCATCATGGATAATGTAATGCTTGATTTCAAATGTACTTTAGTCTGGAACACTGTGAAGGTTTCATGTAGATCTGAACAATAGAGTATATCATAGTTGGAAAACTGGAACATATCCATGTGGCACTTCTTCTGTCATCATGAGATCTGATCTACTGAGTAGTCATCCTGATGTTATAGGAAATCTTCACCACGCTTCTGCTATGCACTGGAGGTTCTCCACCAAGTTATCTTCTTTTATCTGCATATAAGAGTCTCTTTCTGGTATGCCTCAAAGTCTTGAGATTGCTCTTCATATGCTATTTATTCAATTTCTCTGGAGAACATTCTTTGCATTCATCTGATGTGGAACTCCAACTCATGGATGTTGCAGATGATATAATGACTTATGTAGAGATAAGTTTGGTTTACTGGAACAAGTAATCATCATAGTCTTTTCCCTCCATCTGGGAGAACCTCCGGTTCTAGATCTTGCAATGCTTTCATTCATAAGTCTTCCATACACTGTTCTTCATCATGAATTTCAGTTCTTCTGCTTGATTGCTTTTAGTGAGTTCATATCAGGCTGGTAATCTTGCGATTCTTGATACAATGACTGGTTGTTCTGGTTTCTCTTTCTTTCTTGGAATCCTCATGTTCTTCTTCATGTTTTTCTTTAGCTCTTGGGTCCATGGAGTTTCTTATAGATTCCATGCCCTAGAGATTCCACTTCTTCCTTTCATCATAGGATCACGGATCTGGATGGACAACCAGGAATACTTTAAGGCTTCTCTTCGAAGAAGTCTTCTCTTGAGGTTGAACTGAACGCATACTGTCTTTCATGGCTGCTACCATGGATATATATATTTCATCATCTTCAATGGATCATAGGATTAGCTCCCTCCTAACCCTTGTTTCATGTAAGAGTGCATATAATCAGCTCCCTCTGTCTAACATAGTCCACTCTTCCATCTGCATCCTTATTTTCTTCTGCAATATATAATTGGCTCTCTTGTCTAGCAGAGTCCATGCTTTCGTCTTGTCGTCATAAGTCTTTTTCCAATTTCCTCTCGATTGCTGACTTCTTTCTGTCTTTGCTTCTTCTAAGTCTTTTCATGATTGATTCAGATTATCTTGCAATAGCTTCCACATGATTTGTATTTCATCCTTTAATGTGTATTATCTAATGATATCCATTTTCATCTTGTTGTTCTTCCATAGGTATAGTTCTTCTTGGAACACATTATTTTCCAAGAGATAGATATACAAGATATGTACAGAGACGATGCAAAAAAGATATGTATAGAAAAATAAGAAGAGTGTTGTTACCTTTTAGAAGAAGAATTTTCTTCCATCCTACTTAGCCTTCTTTGTAGGTTCCTTTTCTTTGACAATCGATGCTTCGTGTTTCTCCTTCCTTTTCTTTAGCTTGGGACAATGATTCTTGTAGTGACCATACTTTCGACAGTTGAAGCATTGCACTTCTGAAATGTCTTTTTCCTGATTTGGCTTCCTCCTTGAACCAAAATTCCTTTTGTTCCTGAAGTTCTTGAATATTGCTATGAAATATTGATCGTCGTACTTATTTTGGGGTTTCTCCTTTGCATTGATCCTTGATTCTTCTTGAGCACAACAAGTCCAAAGTTCTTCAAATGTCAGATACTCCTTCCTTGTGTTCATGCTTGCGGCAAATGCATCCCATGTCTTGGGAAGACCATTGAGTACTATGTTCACCAATTCCTTTTCCACAATGATCTCTTTAATAGCTTGTAGTTGATCTCTTAGCTGGGAGATCCTTGCAAAGTATGATGTTATGCTGTCATCATCATTCATCTTCATGTCACAGAGCTCATTCTTCAGACTCATAACTTGTCCAATGTTTCTGACTGAGAAGAGATTTGTTAGGGCATCGTACATCTTCTTTGATGAGTCAAGATGGGAGATGTAGGGTATCAAGTGGTATTTTATAGAATCCACTATGATACTCATGGAATTGATGTCAACATATTTGAACTTCTCCATAGCTGCAATGTTCTGTGGTTCCTTCTCTTTTCCTTCTTCAAACTCTGGCTTCATGATATTTCCTTTCACGATATCCAACACTTTATTCTTGGCAAGGATGAGGTCAATCATTGTCTTCCACGCTCTAAAGTTAGAGGCTCCATCTAACTTGTTCTTTGACTTCATAGAATAAGTCATGGCTACTTTGACTTGGTCAAACCCTAGATTTGACCACAAACTTAACCTTCATGTCTTGGCTTGCTGAGAGTATCAGGGGATGCGCTAGGCTAGAGCGCACTAATCTATCCAGAGATTAGGTCAATCCATTCACTTAAGGTGACTCAACAAGAGGAATAGGGTTTCTGCAACTGCTCCTGCTAGTAACCCTAACGACAATGTTTTGGAAACTGCTTCTGCTAGTAGCCCTAGTGACAGTTCCTCAGTGAGCTCAATATCCTAGCGGCTATGTTTCCTTCCAGTGCTTAGACTGAATGAAGGAGGTGTGGGCCCATAACCTGTTAGAATATAGAATATTGTGTGCTTGTTTTACCATTGACGATACCCTCATCACCCAACCATAGGCCGAAGCCACCCTCCGAGCACCTTAACCTTAACTAAGAATTACTCCGGAAGAAAACCCTAGGCTAGATAGCCAAACAAGGTGTAGCGCATCTTCCTCCAAGGATAGCGCACCAACAATAGATGATCAAATAGTCCAAACCCTAACCAAGAGATAGTCCAAGACAACACTGAAACTCATTGCTGTAGCAGTTGCACCTGCAACTCTCCTCCTCACGTGCGCACCAAACTGGGAGCTGCAGTGCGCACCAGTTACTGCTTTGCAATTCTGAGATGTGTCAAATGAGAATTGGCACCCTGTATTTATAGTGGTTCTGCCCGATTTGCTGGGGCCGACGTTTTCTTCTGGATATGTGTCTGTTCAGTATATTATTATTATTTTTGGCCGACTTCTTCTCTTGGAGGCTAATAACCTAATATTAATTATCTTCTTGAGTCGACAAGACTTCTAGGGTTATTAGCCAAATCATTAGGGTTTTCTCTTGCTTTCTAGAGTCTTCTATTCTCGTCAAGTTTACACATGGAGGTAAATACCTCCCGTAACTACCATAATATTAATAGAAAGCGGTATTGATTTTGGCAGTGACAATTGGTCTACACTTATATTTCAGGGAAGTTGGATGGGGAAATGAATGAGGGTTGTAGCCTCCTTCTGGTTGGAGCCGAAGAATCAGGGAGTTGGATCTTCCTTCAGGTTGGAGCCTTAGAACTAGGTGGTTGCAACCACCTTTCGATTGGAGCTGGAGAACCTAGGGGGTTGTAGCCTCCTTCTGGTTGGAGGTAGAGAATTCAAGGAGTTGTAGATTCCTTTAGGTTGGAGCATGTAAATAGGGGGTTGTAGGCTCCTTCCATTTGTAGCTGGAGAATTTGGAAGTTGGTGCTTCCTATGAATGAATTCTTGATATATATAAGAAAACATTCTGTGGTTTTCTCCCATTTGGGTTTCCACGTAAATATTGGTGTACCATGTTCTTGATGTGATGTGGATGTGATGCTGCTTATTATATATATGTTAAATGAAATCATATATGATACATTAATGATAAACTGTTGAACATTTTCGATAAAATGAAAGTATATACATTGTGTTTAAAAGTGGTATAAAGTGTTCATACTGATTCACACCCCCTCTCAGTATTCCAACAATTGGTATCAGAGCCGGTTCCTTCAAGAAAATAATTTAACCATTGGAAGATAGATCATGGAGTACATTGTGAATCGAGAACCAATGTTCAATGGTCAAAAGGGTTTGAAATATGAATTGTGGAGTTGCATGATGAAGGTAATTTTACAGGCACAAGGATATGATGTTTGGAATTCAGTTGTTACATGATACAATGGTACAAAGAAACCAAATACTACAGCCAAGAAGGAATTGAAAATGAACAAAAAAATAGCAATGGATTTTATCTTGGAAGTATTACCTGATTTAGTAAAGGACAAAGTAGGACAATGTTCATCAGCCAAAGAACTTTGCAATAAGCTACATAATATCTACTTTGAGGAATCCCCCATCACAGACATATATAATGATAAAGAAGATGTAGGAACAAAACAAGAAGAGATACACTCTTCATGTTAGACAGATTCATAATAAGAAGAGTGAGAAAAAAAAAGTGAGTTCTTTTTCCTTATTTGTGAAGAGCACAAACATCTTGAAATTGAATGCCCCTATTTGAAGAATGAAAAATAAAAGGATATTGAAGAAAAAATAATCAGTTCTGTAGGTGAAATAAAAAAATAAAGGAATAAGAACCAATCACTTGAGGAACAATTAGTCAAGAATAATTCTCAAGAAAGTTCTGAAGAATCCCAACAGATCATCGTGTAACTAAGAGCTCAGCTAAAAGAAGCCATAAAGATTGAAGAAACATTCAAAAGTCATTGATCCAGATTATTTTTGGCATGAAATGAGAGTGAAGATATAATAAATAAACGTACAAAGATATCACGTATATTCAATAATATAAAAGAAATGTATCAGAGATGCAACCATAAACACAAAGATATAGTAATACTAAATTTCTATTAATGTGTGAAATGTACAGAATTGTAAAAATACAGAGTAAAAGACTCGCTAGAATGGTGGCATCTTATCTCTGAGAAGATATGTGAAATATGCTCTCATTTGGAAGAAGATGATGTTACAATGAGGCTCCAAAGGCCTTTTTAACATAAGTAAAATCCAAAACCCTAACCCCGGAAAATGAAAAGCCAAAAGGTTTGCGGGCCCCGATGGGGGTAATTGATACATCAACTTCCTGAGGGCATAAATTTTGCATACAATCTCCATTTGGGGTGCTCGATACACCATTAGAAAGGTCTAACCGAGAAGAACAATTTTTGACCGGCCTAGGTCAATGCCTTGTTGGAGACATCGCGTTGGTCGGTTTGTGGAAGGTTGTAACGAACCCGTTGCTAGCGGGGTTGACTCTGTTCAACAATTTGGGATACCTGAGATGACTCCGTGCAGAAGGAATCATTGTGTTTTTCTTCAATCTTTTCGACCTACTTCTATTGTACATAAGGTGCTTGGGTCGAGGTTGTAGTGGTTGCAATATCCTTCTATTCCCCTTTTGAATAGATTGTGAAGAAGATGAATTTTATAGTATGAGATACTACCTTGCGACACTTTTTAGGTGGAACAATAGTCAAAACTACCTTTGGTATTCTATAGAGATGACCCCCTAGAGAAATAATGACACTACACGGTCGAGACTCATAAACAACATGGCATTTCCACATGTATGGCTGGCCCAAGAGAATATCACAAACATCCAATGGGGAAACATCACATAATACCTAATTCTTGAAGGGATGGATGCCGTATGACAATCAAAACTGCTGGCTGACACAAATATCTCGTCCCTGGCAAAGCCACCCTATGTTGTATGGTTGTGGGTGTGGTGTTGTCAAAAATCCCAACTGTTTGACGACCTCTCCTGAGATGAGGTTCTTCTGGCTTCTGCTATCAACAATAAAATTCAATGAGGTCCCCTTCACCCACATCTATGAATGAAAAAGGTGCTCCCCCTCTTTAGGATCTATTGGTTCTTCTGGTTGAATTACTGCTATCACGACAATAGAAGTGGGGTCTGCGTCGATGATCTGTATTTTACTAGTATTTTCAGAATTAGATTTAGAATCAGGGTTTGGTTCCTTGTCTTTGATATCAACCGCCAATGACTGTTTTGAGCGACATTCATTGGTGTTGTTCCAGGGGATTTTGTGGAAATCACACCATTTTCTAGGGTCTTTCTTTGTCTTCCCACGATCCTTGTTTTCCTGTGGCTTGGACTGGTTTTCGAGAGACTGGTTGTTAGGGTCGTCTTTATCATACTTTGGTTGTTGGGGATTTGTAGACTTGAACTCCCGTTTGTTTCGGTGCTTAAATTTCTTCTCGATGTTAACAACATATCGATAAGCAACACCGAGTGATGAAATGTCTAGAAAATCCATTTCAGTTTGGATGTATCTGTGTAGAGCCCCACGGTATTTCAGAACCAAATGTTGTTCGGAGTCTTTGATACCCATCTTGGTGTGCAAGGTATGGAAGTTATTGGTGAACTCTAGAACTGCTTGGCCCCTCTCTTGCCACAGTGTGGTCCATCTCATATACTGGTCCTCATAGTTTCCAACATGGTAATACTGTTCCTTTACTGTGTCCACAAAAAATACCATGTGGGATAGACCCCATATATTCTAGACTCTTCTGTGGAAATTTTATCCCAGTAAGTTTCCCACCAATGTTTGACATGGGGGAGAGCTTTCAGGAGTGCGAAGGTGATCTTTTGCTTGTCGAAAAAATGGTGAACAGAGAAATAATCTTCTAGCAGATTTAACCATTTGTCTAGGGCATCCGCATCTATCTGACCTTCAAATACAAGAATATCAAAATTAACATGTACCTTGAAAGGAGAGGTGATTCCAAAGTGTATATTTGATGAATATGTGCCTGTTGCTATCGACAAGCATTGAAGGATGTGGGAAAATTGTCCATCATTTCTTCCCTTTGTCGTGTGAGAGCTTGCTCAAGCAACATATTGATAGAATCGTCTGCTCCATCATTTTTATTTTCTTCTGCCATGGAGGGTTTCTTGGCCATGTGAGAGAGATTTTCTTCAAGAGAGACAAGATCGAGACCCAACTTTCTATACTCAGACCTCGTCGGGGACATGCACTGAAAAATGATCAAGAGCAACCTTCTCTGATACCATTGATCCAGATTATTTTTGGCATGGAATGAGAGTGGAGATATAATAAATAAATGTATAGAGATATCGTGGATATCCAATAATATAACATAAATGTATCAAATATGCAACCATACACACAGATATACAATAATAAAAAATTTCTATTAATGTGCGAAATGTACAAAACTATAAAAATACAGAGTGAAACACTCACTAGAATGGTAGGAGCTTATCTCTGAGAAGATATGTGATGGCTACTCTCATTTGCAAGAAGATGATGTTACAATGAGGCTCCAAAGGCATTTTTAACATAAGTACAATCCAAAACCCTAACCCCAGAAGATGAAAATCCAAACGGTTTGCGGGCCCTGATGGGGGTAGTTGATACGTCAACTTCTTGGGGGCGTAACTTTTGCATACGATCTCCGTTTGGGGCGCTTGATACACCGTTGGAAAGGTATAAACGAGAAGAAATTTTTTCGAATAGACTAGGTTAGTGCCTTAAATATTTACTTGGGTCCAAAAACCCAAAAGAAGTCGTTTAGGGCCTCAAAATGGGCTCAAAAGTTTGGAACCCGAAAAACTACCGAAAAACTGCCAAGATGGAAAAATGTTTTTCAAGCTTGTGGAATAGGTGGGCGGCCACCGATATCCACATGGAGCAGTCATATGGAAGATATGAAGTGTTTGGAATCCAAAATATAAGCACTAAGAAAGGAAGCAATGAAAGAGAAGCATTGTTTGGAAACCAAAAGAAAGGAAACAAAAAATAGAGAGAAGATATTGACAGATCATCTTAAGGAAAGAATTGACAACTTAAATCAAATTGAAGTAGAATTTGGTCAAGAAGAGAGAAGACTTGAAAAATAAATCATCTCCTTGAAGATCCAACTTGAAGAAGAAAAACAAATAGAAGAATTCATGAGGATTGAGATGATGATGAAAGAACAAAAGGTTGAGAAGCTTGAAGAACAAGTTGTCACATTAAAAAGTAAAATTGTCAAGCTCAACAAGAACATTGAAGATATAGAAACATCCACATCAACAATATAGAATGAAGAGAAGCATTCTAGGTTGCCAGAAACTAAGAATGAATAAAAGAACAAGTGTTATGCAAAATTACTCAAAGGACAAAATCATGGTTAGAAAGTATCAATGAAGAATGAGTATAATAGAGATACATCTTCAACAAGACCTACCACATTCAGGAAACAAAGAAGCTTCAACCATGATGAAGAAATACATAAAAGACAAGACCATGATCAACCAAGGAAGAAATTCAGAAGGACTACACACCAAATAAGATCATTCACTCACAGGTATGTAAATTTATTTTATGTTCTTTGTTTTTATTGTACTAACTTTGGACATAAGGTTGCAGATTGCATGGCTTATGGAAGAAACATTCAAACAAGAAAATATTATGTGGACCCACATTACATTGAATTTTACAAGTGCCATAACTATGGACACATAGCTCGTGATTGTAGAATCATGATGCATACTTCTATAAAAGAGAACACTGATATAAAATATAAGAAAATATGGAAAAGAAAACAGAACAGGTAAAGGAAGATTAGATGAATGAAGAACACCTAGAAGTCATACTCTCAGGATTGGAAATAGTACAAGATGAAGAAAAATATACAGAGAAAAGGGAAGATGTCAAATATAGGAAGGTTTGGAGAAGAAATAAAAAGAGAAGAAGAACAGGTGAATAAAGAACAAGTCTAAGAGATTATAGGATTTGTAGTAGCATGAGAAAGAAAATAAGAGAAGGTGAATAAAGAATAGGTTTGAGATATTGTACTTTCAGGAATTGTAGTACAAGATCAATCCACAGGAAGAAAGAAATAAGTTAGAGTTTAGAGAGATGATGAGTCTACAGATGAAGAAGAATATTACTCCGCATCAGAGAGGGTATTTTTATGAGCCACCCTGCTTGAAAAATCCTAGGTAATATGTATGTTGAACATGGGGAGTCAATGCAGTAGACACTACAGATAAGAGAAACATCTTTCAAGTAGTATGAAGTATTTGCAGAGATAGATTTAGAGTAGTAAGATAGTAGAAGTATAGAGTAATAGATTGATCAGTTGAGAAGCAGTGTTTGGACACAGGTATCAGTTGGAAGACAAAATTTTATGATTATATTGCACATATGTATTCATGCAAGGATATCTTTAGTACAGGTTGTTCTAGACATGCAGAGTTTGATGAGAAGATAGATCAAATCAGTGCACACATTTTGATTTAGTCTGATAAACAAGAATATGCAATGATTAGTTGTAGTATATTCAAGAGAAGTCTTCATAATGGTACAGTGACAGATAGGTCAACATTGTGGACAGTTGAGTACCATGGTTATGAATAGTTTTTGACATATGGATAGATATGGATTCATAAGATGCTTAGAAGGTACACAGAGCATGGGTCAAAGAAGATGCATAAAATTGGATTTGCAATTGGAATCAATGGATTTAGTTGGAATCAGAAAGGCAGACACATAAGAATAGGGAAAGAGAATATATTCAACAGAAGCTATATCATTAGAAGGACATTGTTGAATTGTATGGTCAAGTGAACATGACAAGTAAATGAAGAAATCAAATTTTGAATGATTTTTATATATGTCAGTGAAATTCAAGAGGAAGCACCAATGGACAATAAACAATACTAGAAGAGAGGAAATGAAACATACAGGTAGCCCTACATTGATCTACATCTTACAAAAACGTCAAGGGAAGAAAAATCATCATAGAGAGAGATCCAAAAAGGAATATTAGTAGCATACAAGAAGGGAAGAATACCCACAGGGGGATCTATTCTTCTTCCCACGATTGGTTAGAGTAGGTACAATATCAGAAGGAGACATATCGACAGGGGAATTTAATCTTTGGTCAAAGATAAAGAGAAATAACATAGGCATGAAGATAGTGGAGAATCCCCAAGGGGAGATACCCTTTCAAATTAATTCCAAAGGGGGAGAGATATAAACATTGATGAGGAGCAATAATCATAAGGGGAGCATGAGCGTGAGTGTTTCCATGTCTAAGTGTTATAATCAATGTTGGTATTTCCATCAATTCCAAAGGGGGATATTGTTGGACAATTAGTTTTCATTGATGTCAACCCTTTGAGAGTGATCTTAGAGATTGATTTCAATCCTTAGAGATTAATGTCAACCCTTGGAGAGGTCCAAATATGTTGGAAAATTGATTGACATTTGCATGATTGAGATTTATGGTGAGTTAGTTGGGCACATTTGATGTAGTCTATATGTAGCTCCGGAGGTGTGTTTATGGGACCCAAAGTTGGTTGAGGAATATGGAAATGAAGAATAGTGAAATTGCAGGTAAGACACTCATAGATGGATAGTCCTTGTCATGCATTTTCTGGTGATATGTGGTACGCCATGTGGTTCCTCATGGTTAGGGGGACACGGCCTTGTAAAGTTGGAAGGCCCGACGAGTGGTCAAGAAGCTCCTACTTATTTACAAGTCTTAGTCAAAGGGAAAAGTTGTTGCAACAAGAAATCCCTAAAGTAAGGAGAGAGGTTACTATGAAAAATTATATAAACACCTCAAGGAGTATCTCATAAGCACAATTACACACTTACAATTGAATATATATCTTGTGATTGTTATGGTCTAGTATTGTGATATTTTGGCTAGTTTGTGACGATAGTTTTCTGAGGTTGTGGAGGAAGGTTGAAGGTGGAAGTCTCAGAATTATAACAAGCTTGAGTAACCCTAGTTTTTGAGGTATCCACGAATTATAGGTCAGTAAGGCACGGATATATGCGGGTTGTAGTGGAAGAAAGCACAGATATTTGTGGTCTGTAGAAGAGAAAGTCATGTATATGCGAAAATACTTGTGAAAGGTTGTGAAGGGATGTTGGTACCAGGTTGTTGAGGACTGTGGAAGAGTTACATGTAAGTTTACAATACATCATGTCAGCTACAAGATCCGAGGTAAGTTTGAAAGGTTATGGTTATGGTGTTATGGAACATGCATGGTGATTATAGTATGTGATATGATACATCTTGGTGATGTTATGGTACATTGATTAGAAACATTATTGGCTATCTTGGTGTATGGTTTGGTTACATGTTATGGTTCATACTTGAGGCTTGGTATATTGTGATATGACGTTGCATCTTGGTAATATTGAGGAGCATGCTTGAGGCATGTGTTTGTGAGCTTTGGTTTATGACTTGAGGAACATCATTGGATGCATGGAACATGCTGGTTGAGGTCTACTTGTTGAGACACATTACATGGTATACGGTATATGGTATGGTACATTTGTTTATGTACATCGTTGATGTGCATGGTTGGCACATGGTATGGTGTTGATGTGCATGTACATGGTTGATGCAAATGGTTGGTATACATGGTTGATGGTTGAGGCATATGGTATAGGTTGAGGTGCATGGTTGATGCATAGTTTGGTACAGGTGTTGGTGCATGGTTGATGCACTTGTTGTGATACAGGTTGTGGTACATGGTTGATGCTTGGTATGGTATAGGTTGATGGTTTGGTACATGCTTTGGTACATGGTTGAGACACATATCCTGTGATGGTATGTTGGTGATATTGGTACATGCTTTGTAGAGGCATGTGTTGGTGATGTTCAACATTTAGTTCATAAGTGCACTTGGTGTATGATCCATGTGAGAGGATCTAGTTGAGTATCAGTGAAAGTGATAGTTTGCTTACAATGACAGGTTGTTCAGTGACAAGTGGATGTGACAGGTTGGATATAATGACATGTTACAGGTTGATGTGACAGAGGCAATGGCAGTGTTAGTGGCAGTGATTGTGGTAGTGAAAAATTGTCTACACTTACATTTTAGGGAGATTGTACAAGGCAAGGAAAGGGGGTTGTATCCTCCTTACGGTTGGAGTCGAAGAATAAAGGATTTGGAGCTTCCTTCAGGTTGGAGCTTGAGAACTAGGTAGTTGTGTCCAGCTTTCGGTTGGATCCAGAGAACCCAGGGGGTTGTAGACTCCTTTTGGTTGGAGCCAGAGAATTTAGGGAGTTGTAGCTTCATTAAGGTTGGAGCCTACAAATATGGAGTTGTAGCCTCCTTCTAGTTTCATCTAGATAATTTGGAAGTTGGTGCATCCTATGAATGAATTCTCTCTCTCTCTCTCTCTCTCTCTCTCTCTCT
>JZKD02S1390391.1:212534-240514 GCA_000966675.3 Picea glauca
CACACACACACACACACACACACACACACACACACATATATATATATATATATATATATAATAAATCATTTTGTGTTTTTCTCCCATTTGGGTTTCCACGTAAATACTAGTGTATTGTGTTCTTGATGTGATGTGGATGTGATGTTGTTTATGATTACATGCTTATGATATATATGTTTAATGCAATCATAGATGATACATAAATGATAAATTGTTGAACATCGTTGATAAAGTGAAAGTATATATATTGTGGTTAAAAGTGGTATAAAGTTCTCATATGTATTCACCCCCCTTCTCAGTATTCCAACAAAACTTAAATCCAACCTTGAACAATTCAATCTCTTAAATTTCACGTTTACCAATGCAAAAATATTCAATCTCCAATGCAATTAGTGCCTTATATATTGGGAAAATGGAGTCTCTTGCATAGTTACAACCAAGTTAAGCTAGGGTTTAATGATCTTGTAGGGGTGTAAACCCTCTTACCCCCTAGAGAAAATAAACCCTTGAAAGTTTTTTCTACAAGAGTGTAAACCCTCTTACTCCTTGTACCAATTCTTAAGCCATTTCAATGACCATAAAAAGATTTACTTGATGGAGGGTGTATTCCCTTGTATTCCTCCTAGGGTTTGATAATATTATCTTGAAATTAAGAACAAAACAAAAAATTGTAGAAATTCCTTACCAAATCCAAGAAATATCATGCAAAACCCTTACTTATCAAAGATACTCCAATGATTTTCTAAGAAGAAGCATCCAAGAGAAGTCACTAGCCTTTTTTCCACCCATAGACAAGTGTAGCATCCATAATGACAAAAAAAATAAGAGAGTGAATTTCCCAAGAGGGTCGAAATTTCAGTCCAAGAGAGAAATATCCAGGTGATGAGTTATGATTTGTGACAAGTGACTTGCCTCATATTTATATGAGGAAAAGAAAGCCCTAGTTTTTCCACTTTACAATTAAATCCATAAAATTAGGCCTAAAACCTAAGTTACAATGCTTAATTAGCAATTTGATTTGTTCTTTTTCCCACATAGGCTACAAAATGACCAAAAATAATAAAATGATGGGACATTGTCCCATAGAATATCTCTCCAAGGTGGAACGTGCAATGGAAAAGCTTCCAAAGGATAATATGTCAAGATAGAAGAGTTCCACATCATCCCCAAATCAAGAAATAGAGTGGGGATTTGATCCCACAACATCACCAAGTGCACCTAAATGGTAAAATGTCCCCTCAAAATATGATGTCATGCTCCAATAAGAGGACATTTGGGAATAGGAGGGTGACATCACCCCTTCTTCATGTCTTCGAGCCGTTTCCATGTGATATAGGCTTCATCTCAAGTGAAACATTCATATTCTAAGGCCTCCAATAAGTGGGGTGCTACATACAACGAATGGGCTTTCAAGCCCCTATGAAGGTCCAAGTGGATTAGTCCCTTCATGAATGTCTTCCACCAGGTAAGGTCTTGCAAAGACAGACAAATATTCCCTCCAAGGGTCCACACGTCACATGTATCATGCAAATTAAGCCACATTTAATACAGGAACCACCCAACCATGTGCATTAAATTCCCATTTTTAAACTAAACAAATGCTCAAAGACCTTATAAACTTTTCCAAATTTAGGTATGGGAGGGTTGTCATGGTGCCCTATTGGGTAGGCCAATCCCCAAGTCAAGGAATGTTTCCCAAGAAGACCCTATCTAGGTCATGTACTGAATATTAAGTGGATGGGGGTATGAATTTTGGGAATGGGGTTCTTGACATATCAAGGGCTCATATTGTCTCATTTATGGGTTCCTTTGTAGAGCATGTGTTGCATCCCTCGTTTGCAATGAATTTTTTTTCCAAGCCCTTTCATTTTCCTTTAATTTGTTATAGTTCAAACATTGAGTGCTATGTGCAATGGAAAGTAAATAGCATTGCAATTCCACTTGAAGTTAGGAACACATTGAGTTCCATATACACTGTAAATTAAAAGAGATTTCAAATGCATTCCCCCATCAAGCGAGACATTTATTAATTTTTTTTCTAAAGGTCCTTCATTTTGATGGAGAAGTGTTTCATTTATTTTAGGATCTTAGGGAGAGAATATAGAAGGATAATTTATGGATTTTAACTTTTTCTAGCTACAACACCTTTGGGCCTTCATCCCTTTCTTCCCATGAAATGAGGTACAATCCCTTTTTGGGGTCAATGAGTCCAAAAACCCAAAAAGATGAGGAAACAAAGGGGAGGAGGTGTGGAAAGTGGAAAATATGAGTGGGAATGGTACGATGACCCTTCAAGGAGACCCCCAAGTAGAAACCCTTTCCATGAAGGTGACCCACTTAATAGGAAACCATGTCAACCACTAAGGTGACATAAGGAAAAAGGTATAATTTCCCAGCAAATTTCTTTTATAATCAAGAAATGACCCTTTGCAACATTCTCAAATGATTCAATTATTCAAGTGACATTTACCACAAGACCATACTTGTTACCTCATGAAGCAATACCTTCTATCCTCTGTGGACCAAGCTAGTGTGGAGGATGTTGCTACGTTATTGATGATGAATGATGATGTGTGGTGGAGAGGAGGGCCTCTATATGCTCAATGTGGGCTCAACTGGTCATCCAACTTTCAATAATCCGTGTCTTCTACCTGTGAGCCTCGATACATCATCTCCTTAGTTACTCCTAGGCCGGGTGTAACAGGTACAAAACCCAACTTGAGGAACTTTGTGATTTATGTGAAATAACCTTGAACTGCTTCCACCCAAAATAGATTTATATTTGGGAATTCATTTAGGGGATCCATAGTTTCCACATCTCTTCCCATAGGCCCATGGGAAGAGTTTCCACATATCTACCCACAAGCTTGTGGGTAAAGCTATAGAATATACAACTCTTCCCTCATGCCTATGGGTAGAGTTTCCCTATCTCTTCCCACAAGCCTATGGGAAATGTTGCCACATGTCTACCCATAGGCCTGTGGGTAGAGTTGTAGCATCTACAGATTTTCCCACTGGCCTATGGGAAGAGTTGTGAAATCTCTTCCCAAAGGCCCATGGGAAATGTTTCTATGTGGGAAGAGTTGTATCATGGCAACTCTGCCCACATGATTGTGGGAAGAGTTGCCACATCTTTTCCCACAGGCTTATGGTAGAGTTGTAGAATCTACAACTCTTCCAACAAGCATGTTGGAATATTTTCCATGTATCAAACTTAGATAACTAAATTTGGATCTATATAGAAGCATGGGCGTGCATTTCCATTTGGTAAATTTCTACTGTTTTAGTCTCTCAATTTACAAGGTAGACTTTACCTCTTTTATAGAGCTGTCACTTTTATGTTTGCAAATGAAAATAAAAATATGTAGACGTGTAAAATTATCTAAGACACCCTCATAAACTTGAATCACTCAAATTGCAGGCATGTAAATACCTGAGCATGCATTTTAGTGAATCCTGGTGTGCATTTATGTACAAATGCAAAAATTACAATTTAAAATAAAAAAAAGTATTTTTCTCAATCATGTATTTTATGTTAGTCTTTATAGAGTCTTGTACATGTTGATATGTCTTTTCATTTATTTAATTATTGTTTGGTCATATAACCTTGTATTCTCTCATGATTTCTGCAGGTCTTCGCAATGGAAATGCAACTAACAACTAGTCTATGTGTGATGTGGTTGTACAAGCTCATACCTCATCGAGCTCATGGACACAGGTAGTTAGTACTCATTTTTCCATTTTAGTTAGTGTCTCTACATAGTTGCCAAAGATTCATGTATATTTCAACCCTTTACCAAATCCTAGGCACAAATCACCCTAGTATACAGTCTTTAGGGTTTACAACAAAGCCACAGTCCTATAACTTATAACTTGTAAATTACCAAATCCACACATGGGCGTGCATTTCCATTAGGGCACTTTTTTTTTTTTGGTCTCTCAGTTTACAAGGTATAATTTTTCTCTTTTAAACCACACCCACTTTTATGTTTGCAAATGAAAATCTAAATATGTGGACAACTGTAAAATTATCTAATACACCCTCATAAACTTGAATCACTCAAATTGCAAGTGTGTAAAGACATGGGCATGCATTTTAGTAAATCATGGCGTGACATGAATTTTTGCACAAATGCAGAAATTACAGTTTAAAATAAATACAAGTATTTTTCTCAATCAGGTATTCCATTTTAGTCTTTCTAGAGTCTCGTACATGTTGATATGTCTGTTTATTTATTTAATTATTATTTAGTCATATAACCTTGTATTCTCTAATGATTTCTACAAGTCTTTATAATGGAAATGCAACTAACAACTAGACTATTTATGATGTGGTTGTATAATCTCATTCCTCATTGATCTCATAGATGCAAGTAGTTAGTACTCATTTTTCCATTTTGGTTAGTGTGTGTGCACAATTTCCAAACATTCATGTATATGTCAACCCTTTACTAAATTTTGGGCACAAATCACCCTTGTATGAATTATTTAGGGTTTACAAAAAATCCACAGTCTTGTAACTTTTAATTGTGAATTAACAACACTAGACAAGGATTTTTCTTTCTAGGGTGTGCATTTCTCATCATGCCCCGTTTTCTTGCATTTGTATGCATTTTTCCCTTTATTTATTTTTTGCATTTACAAGGAAAATTTTATCCTTTATGCACAACATAGGGTTTTTGGTTTCAAAATGAATAAATAAAGTATGAATAGATGTAAAATTATAAAATCCAAACTCCACAATTTAAATCACTCAATTTGGAGGTCATATGAGTCTTAGGTGCATATTTTACAGTAAGACATTTTTACCCTCCATTTTACAAAAAGTCCATAATCTTGATTAAAGGTACAAGTCCTTAGTCATTTTAAAATGAACTATGTATGATATATATCGATTTATAATGTTATTAAATTCATCCAAAAACTTAGATAACTAAATTTGGAGCTATATAGAATCATGGGAGTGCATTTCCATTAGGTCACTTTCTATTATTTTGGTCTCTCGATTTACAAGGCATAATTTGCTCATTTTACACAACAACCACTTTTATGTTTCCAAATGAAAATATAAATATGTATATAGGTGTAAAATAGTATAAGACACCCTCAAATACTTGAACCACTCAAATTGTAGGGGTGTTAAGGCCTGGGCATGAATTTTAGTTAAGCTTGGAATTTATTTTTACTTAGGGGCATAAATTATAGTTTAAAAGAAAAACATGTATTTCTTAAGTGTGACTGTGCATTTTAAGTTGTGGAGGCTCTAACAAGATTGAATTAGGGTTTTATGCAACAATATAAACCCTAATCATAATTTTCTATATAATCATATCGATATCATTGTCATCTACATCTCGCTCAACCTACTCCCTATGTCCAATGCAATTTAAAAAAAAAATGACTTTATTATACAGATGTTGGACCTCCGACACCAATCCATTCCATTCCCGACGAGACTTGGATCTCTCATGTGTTTCCACTCTAATCAACATTTCCAACCATGGCATCATGCATCCAATGAATTCGTCATGACATATCATTGGATCACTGATGGATTGCACATTTTAGAGCGTCACCATGCCGACGTAGGCCATCAGTGATAAATTCATAATTTCGATGGAATCTACGTCGGATTTCCAATGGAACTTACAAAAACCTATGTAACAGTAATGACCATCACCATTGGTAAAAATATGATAGTTTTGCTGGTGACGGTTTCTTAGAAATTGTCACATGGAAAACCAATTCATCGCAATATCGACAATTATATGATGGTCGAAATTGCAATGATTATGTGCGACAAAAAATTATTTCTTAAAATATATCCACAGATGCCATGTGAAATTTTGGTACGTCGGATAACCAACATATTTTTAGTGCCATCGACCATGCAATGAAATAGGTTCAATTAATAGCTTGAAATTGGGTTTGTCAGAAGTCGGATGGGAGTTCATCAGATGGGCATCAAAATGACATTGCAAAATGATCCAAATGTACTAATGAATTATGTTATGATATATTCGATGCCCAACATAAGGCACATTGTGAATTTATCTAAGAACTATATTTTTCATCTCTCTAGATTTTGGAACATATACTTTTCCCTTATACATGAGGACTCCATCCTCTTTCAGCTCAAAATATTTAAATTTATGCTAAAAATTACCTTGCTATAATTCTTCTTTTATTTGAAAATAGTGTCGATATGAATTTGCATCCTCTAAAATTCTATCTTTTAAATAAGACATGTACATGATAATGGTTGTAGCATGTATCCCATGCACTCTCCTGTTGAGCGCATTAGTCACATTATTTCCCCCCCTTAAATATGCTTTATATCAAAGTCATATTCACTAAGGAATTCCAACCATCTAACTTGTCTTGGATTCAAGGTTGGATATCCAAATAAATATTTCGGACTAGTATGGTCCATTCTTAACTCAAATATTTTTCCCATGAGATAATGCCTCCACATTTTTAAGGCATGGATTATGGCTGCCAGCTCTAATTCATGTGTGGAATGGTTCCTCTCATGTTCTTTCAACTTCCTTAACTCATAACATTCCATATGTCCATTTTGTATAAGGAATCCACGAAGCCCTCCCTTGCATGCATTAGTGCATACAACAAAATATTCATCTAGATATGCAATCTTCAATATTGGTGCACTTGTCAATATATTCTTCAAGTGCTAAAAATTTTCTTCACATTCATAAGTCCATTCGAACTTCACACCCTTCTTTTGCGAAGAAGTAATTGGGTTTTCAAATTTTGAAAATCCTCAATAAATATTCTATTACAACCTATAAGTCCCATGAATGATATGACCTCTATAACATTTTTTGGTGTTGGCCATCCTATAATGAATTATATATTATTAGGATCAACTTCTATCCCTTCCTCTAAAATAATATGGATGAACTAATGAATCTTACTTTGATATAAAATGCACTTTCTTAACTTGGCATACACATGATGCTCTCTCAATACTTTTATCACCGGCCTTAAATGTTTCTCATGCTCCTCCTCTGTCTTTGAGTAGATGAATATATAATCCAAGAAAAGAATCACAAACTTGTCTAATATTCTCTGACCACTCCATTCATTAGAAACATGAAGATAATTGGTGCACTTGATAGCCCAAATGGAACCACCACACACTCATAATGTGTTGGTTGTGGAGCCTGATTACCTTCCTGATTTAGAGGTCTTTGTTTTCATCCATGTTTATACCCCATGAAGACTTTACACCTTGGAATAATGTACACTCCTCCATGTGGGGGAGTACAGAGGGGGGTTACACCCTTTGCGAGGTGCGAGGGAAAGCAGGCCCTCGAAGGAAAAATTGCCTTGTAAATGTATATTGTAATTTCATTGTAAATTTGGAACGTTTATTATAAGGTCACATATATGAAAGTAGAAGTTATGTTAGGGTTTTTTTTACCTATAAGGAAACCCTCTTTTATGAGGGAAATGTATTGCGGCTATGTATCATTGTGAATATTGTATTCTGAGTGAGGATACTGTGAGAGAAAGAAGAGGAAGTTACATCGGGTGTGTTGTAGGTTGTATCCCTTCATTTGTTGGATAATAATAAAGGAAGGACCTGGCAATTTCTCTGGTGGATCTAGCCCACACTGGGTGAACCACGTATATCTGTGTCTCTATTTTATTGTGTATCTTCTGTGTTTTATTTCTACATTTGTTTTATTTTATTTCTTCGTGCTCCTATTTTTCTAACAATTGGTATCAGAGCAAAATTTAACTCACAGGAAAAGAGGGTTCCTAGTTTGAGTGGGAGCAATGATGAAAGATGGAAACTTTAGGGTTGAGAAATTTAATGAACAAAAATACCAGTTATGGAAGATGCAGGTGGAAGATTATTTATATCAAAAGGATCTAATTCTACCATTGGGTGGAATAACAAAGAAGCCGACAACCATGAAGGACGAAGAATGGGAGGTTCTTGATAGAAAGTCACTAGGAACGATACGGCTAAGCCTGGAAGCGTCGGTGGCTTTCAATATTTCGAAAGAAAAGACAATGAAGGATTTGATGGATGCATTAGCTAAACTATATGAAAAACCCTTGACGTCCAATAAGGTATTTCTAATGAAGAGATTATTTAATATGAAGATGTTATAAGGTGGGTATGTTACAGATCATTTAAATGAATTTAATATGGTTACTAATCAACTAAGTTTTGTAAAAGTGGACTTTGATGATGAGGTCAGGGCTCTTCTAATCTTGTGCTCATTGCCAGAAAGATGGAACAAATTGGTGTTGGCTATAAGTAACTCTGTCTCTGGTTCAAATACTTTAAAATTTGATGATGTTGTTAGTGTTATCCTTAGTGAGGAAATGCGATAGAAAAGCACATGTGAGACATCAAGTAATGCGTTAAACATGGAGAACAAGGGAAGACAAAAGGATAGAGGAAAGAGATCATGGAACTGTGGGAATTCTAGGAAGGGAAGATCCAAACAAATATTTGGAAAGATAGAGTGTTGGAATTGTTGGAAGAAAGGACATATGAAGAAAGACTACAAAGCTCCAAAGAAACAAAGAGATGGACAACATGATAAAAATAAGGAAGCAAATGTAAGAGGTGATGTGTTACAAGATGATTTGATTGTTTCTGTAGATAATATTTATGAGTCTTGGGTAGTAGATTCAAGGGATTCATTTCATGCCACACCCCATAGGAAACATTTTCTAGATTATGTTCAAGGTGATTTTGGACATGTTCATTTGGGTGATGATGCAAATTTTCCTGGTCCAAGAAGGATCATAGTCCATCATATACAATAGTGGTGGAGTTTTTGAGGTCATTCTCTAAGTGGGAGATTGTTGGTTGTGGAGCCTGATTACCTTCCTCATTCAAAGGTCTTTGTTTTCAGCCATGTTTATACCCCATGAAGAATTTACACCCTGGAAGGATGTACACTCCTCCATGCAAGGGAGTGAAAAGGGGGGTTACCCCTTCTGCGGGGTCCAGGGGCAAGCGGGCCCCCGAAGGAAATTTTTCCTTGTAAATGTATATTGTAATTTCATTATAAATTTGGATTGTTCATTATAAGGTCACAGATCTGACAATAGAAGTTAGGTTAGGGTTTTTTTCCCTAGAAGGAAACCCTCTTTTATGAGGGAGATGTATTGTGACTATGTATCATTGTGAATATTGTATTCTGAGTGAGGAGAATATGAGAGAAATAAGAGGAAGTTACAATGGGTGTGTTGTAGGTTGTATCCCTTCATTTGCTGGATAATAATAAAGGAAGGACCTGAAAATTTCTCTGGTGGATGTAGCCCACACTGGTTGAACCATGTATATATGTGTCTCTATTTTATTGTGTATCTTTTGTGTTTTATTTCTGCATTTGTTTTATTTTATTGCTCCACGATCCTATTTTTCGAACATAATGTCCATATCTTGTCCTGAATGATGTCTTGATAATATATTCATATTTTATTCTCACTTGATGATAACTTGACCTCAAGCCAATCTTATAAAATATCTTTTCACATTTTAGCTGATCAAATAGATCATCAATCCTTGGCAAATAATATTTTTTCTTTATGGTAACCTTATTCAGTTGTCTGAAATCAGTGCATGACCTTAAGTTTCTATCCTCATTCTTCACAAAGAGCATCTGGGCACCCCAATGTGACAGTATTGGGTATATATACCCCTTATTCAAAAGTGCTTCAAGATGCATATGTAATTCCTTCAACTATGGTGTGCTCATCCTATAAGGAGTCTTGGACACTCAAGCAACTTATGGCACCAAATCAATGGAGAAACAAATATCTCTATTTAGTGGAAACCTTGGTATCTCCCCAAATACATCCTCAAAATATTTCAATAGTAGATGGTCTTCAACACTTGGCATTTTATCTTTGACTGCCTCTTCCATATGGGATGCATAAATTTGGCATCCTATCGTGAAACTCTTCTTCAATTGTATGGATTAAATTTCTCTGATAGATACATGCCTTGAAATATCCTGAAATTTTCTTTGTTTCCCTTCCTCATCAAGATAAGTGAATGTATTTTTGTAGCAATATAGGACAATATGATGCTTTTCCAACCAATCCATACCAATTAAACAATCATATGAACCCAAATGTATGATGCTCAAATTTTCCTTTGTGCTAAGTCCATTCATGTCCATTGGAAAATCCTTAACTGGATCATTAATATTTCTTTTAGCTCCTATGGCTATATGAATAAACCAATATTTCTCATGTTTTATTCTTTGCAAATGAAACATTTGAATAAGACTAGGATCGATGTAACTATGGCTAGCTCCATAATCAATTAAAATGTCTATGGGATAACTATCAATCTTACCTTCTACTTCAATCTTAGGAGATTGGTACTTTACTTGCTTATTGTCCAAGGCTACATAAATTATTGGCATGCATTTTCCCATGTCCTCAACTATATCATCCTTCTGAATATTGTGAAAAACCCTCATCCTTTCTCCTTTGTGAGGGAATTCTCTATACAAGCGGTCTCCCTCACATCCCAAACATTTTATGGGTTGTTGCCTTGGTATTTTCCCAAATGAATCTATCGTCTTGGGCTCATTTTTTGTTGGTTGTCCTCGCTGATATGTTTTAGAGATGTGTATGAAAAATAGTGGCTTAAAAAATTTCTTTATTTTCTCCATGTTACCTTTCTTCTTATCATCCCAATCCTTTTGAAAATATGATCTTACATTGCTCTATTCATAAAGATACTTAGCTTTTGTTATGGCTTCATCCAAGGTCTTGGGCTCATCAAAATTAATTTTATTACTATAAAAATAAGTTATCCCACTCAAAAATATTTGGATTTTTACCTTCTCATACTTTATGAAACCAACATACCTCAACAACTCAAGGAATCTCCTCTCATACTCATCCATTGTCATGCTTCCAAGCTTGATTTCAAATAAATCTTGCATCTTCTTGTCATAATATTTCTTTGACAAGTACTAATGCTAGAAATGTCTCTTGAATTTCCTCCATGATATCCTCTTCTCATTAATGTGCTTAACCTTCTTGAGTGGATCCCACCACATAGATGATTTTCAATGAAGATGGTAGGTTGTAATTATGGCTTCTACATTTAATGAATAATCATGCAACTAGAAATATTTCCTCATTCCCAACAACTAAGCTTCTTCCTCTTCTCCCTTCTTATGTTCTCCATCGAATGTTGGTGGCTTGAGCTTCCTGATATCTCCTTACTAAATATTTGAATTAGGCCTTCTCCTCTGAGTTCTAATAGAGGACACAAATGGGATGCTTTCTGGCCCTAAACATGCACATGCTCTTCTAGTCAATTGTCTTGGTGAACGATGATGTCTACTAACACTCCTTGATATTATATATCCCCTTTGGTCATCCATCCTATCATGAGATATGGATATTTCCACTTACCTAGAAATAGCTGCCTGTTTTGTGCCAAAATCCTTATTGACTTGTCTCTACAACATATTCAGAATCTATAGCAGCTCCTCTTGAGCTCTCATCATCCTTTAATTATCTGCTCTATATATCTACACTTATTTCTACAAGCTTCTCACAGTTTCATCCATCTCCATAGGATCCACCCCAGTTCTTCACCCATTAGACTTAGTCTCTGCATTCCCATGCTGACATGTAAACCTTTGATCTCATCTTCATGGCTATAATATCCTTGGGAATCCTCCATATCTCTATTCCTTGCATAGGAACCAATTATATTCTTCACACACCTCTAATTCTACAAAAATGTGCATGCAACAATTATTGTTAGATTTATGCATATTGTAAAATTATCACTAATTAAGCTACATGCATTTCTTTCCCTTGAATTTCTAAAGGACATTGATAAATAATCAACATTCTAAATTTTCAAGTATGCTCTCTTCCAAATTATCTTTCCGATGGATATACTCAAGTCTCCATTCAATTTTTGGATTGAAAGTCATAGCTTTCCAAAATCAGCGGTTTCACCATTTTTGTACTTGTTTGATAGGTACAATAAATCTAAGAGGAAAACTTCTTCCCCTTGTAGAAGAAAATATGGTGAGAACCAAGAAAATATTATGTCGGGCGTAGATAGAATTTATGATTGTGAACCAAAAAAAACTTTTAGATTTTGAATTGAATTCTCTTGTCAAATTTTGTATTAATCCAAAATTGATGAATTTGCACTTTTACACTTTCTCCAGACTTGGAATTTTTAGACAAAATTGGCTATCTCCCAAATGGAGAAAAATTAGTAAAACTCCCTCTTCTCTTCTCTCTTTATCTTTCTTTCTATCCTCTTCTCTCTTTTATCTCTTTCTCATTATTTCTCTCCTCTTTGTCAATTTTCACATGCAACTCTATGTGACTAATTTCAGATCTGAAAATTGCTTCCTAATGATCTAACTATCACTGAACAAATTTACACTGAAATTATTGAATGAAACATATGCAGTGGAATCAACAAGATCAGAGATGAATCATCGATACACAAGAGACACAATATTTATGTCCTGTAACTTTATCCAATTCTCCAAATCTGAGGACCAAAACCAGTCCTCTACAAGTCACCAAAACTAAGGACATAAGTAGTTCTCTCAAAATCACCAAATCCAAGGACAACCTTGCCCTCCAATATAAAATAAAAAAACCAAACCTCAACAATATCTGTAAATATCCTCTTCCCAAGAATCTGTTGTAGATCACGAGTATGGTTTGTTGACGTCACGGTTAGACTGTACGGATCTGTACCTGCCCAGAAAACTAGATACATGATTCACCAAATAGGAACCCATAGACATACATGGTTTTCTCTCCTTCAAACTGGGTATACCCTTTATATGATTCATCCTTCTGCAACCTGCGTATATATGCGCTTCACCCATCTGCAAACTGCATATGAGTACAAAAAATGGTATGGTCACCTCCATACACTTCACTCTATGACACCTTCTTTCTCCTAGGAGAAATTTGCCACCTTGCATACTTTCCTAGATGAGATCACCAATCCTCCTTGACACAAGTGCAGACTCACTTATTCCAACTCCATTATTCCACAATGATGATATAATGTCACAATGATATCTCTCCTTCATATAGGAGTCCAATGAGTGAGTTTAGGAGCCCTTCATAAACTAAAAAATTAATTAAAATATTTTAATCCTCTTTGTGGGTGTGGCACCGCCACATAAACCCACAAAGGCCATCAAATTTCCCATGAGGCCCTAGCCTTGTTTCTAGGATAATTTCACTAAAATGAAAGTAAAAAATAGTGCCAACAAAAATTACCACATGCCTAGCACCTTAGCCTCTAATGGGAATAACTCCCAAAGCTACACAAATCTACACTCGTCTCTCCTTGTCCTTTATTTTATTTTATTTATAGGCCCCACCTATACCTGTCTTCTCTCCTAGTTATTTAATTGACTTTGGATGGGACAAGGTTCCCACTTCCTATAATAATCCCTTCACCTGACACCCCTTCATTGGCCACAGGGATGGGTGAGTCCCATCTCACACCCTTTTTCCATAGTGTGCATGACTTTCCCATTCCTTTAATTGGATGACAAATATCAAGGGAGATTGATAGCTCACATTTATATTCGAGGTTTAGTTACAAGGAGGTTAACACTACACTAACCTCTAATACCATAAAACCACCCTCCGTTACGTGTCTCTCCCACATCCATTTAACATGCTTTAAAACTTTACAAAACTAGTTTAGAAACCTTCGATACCACTTATGGCATCAGAGCTCATTGCCTCACCATCGTGGAATCTACACCAACCCTAGGCCCGCCACCATGCATTGCAGACCCTCGACTTCACAACCGTGGCCTACCATGCTACCACCATGGACCTTCCACCCTGGAATTCCACATCACCACTGGTATGTCACTTTCCATGTGGCTTCTACGTCATCAAGTACGAAATTTTTCCAAAATTTCTGAAAAATTCAAGTTTTTCGAGTAATGCCTAATATCCAAAATTAACACCCAAGCTACCCTGAAGCTTCTGGTTTGAGCTTCCATGAGACAAATTCGACCCTACCCTCAACCATATTCCATCGTACCTAACCTTTTAATGATTTTGACACCATTCTATTTTGGAGTTCACCATGAAATTTGGGGATTTCACTCAATTTCTCCAAATTCATTCATGACTTCTATGAAAATATGTCATGTTCATTAAATTGACATTGTAAATTTCCAACTTAACTTTCTTGGACCAAAATTCGTTCTTATTTTGCCCACCCATTGCTTATTTAGAAAGTATTTAAATTAAATTTTCTGAGTTTATTCTTACCTTTCTATTTTCATGTTTACCTTTGCAAAAAGCACATAGCATATATTATTTTTTGTGAGTTTTAATATTTTCTGATTTTCTAAGTTTTAATTTTTTATTGAGTTTTAAATTTCTAAGATTTAAATTAAAATTTTATGGGTATATTATGTGGTGTTGCACCCAGGTGCTGCATCTTATTTTATATACGCATATAATGCCTTGGTAAATAGTTGTATCTATTGCTTGATAACGATTTTCTATTGTTTGACTTCCTCAATTGATTTTCCACTGAATCATTGAATCCAACCTTTCTCCATCCTCAGAATTTATGATTCCTCGAACTTCAATATTTTAATAATAATTATTACTTTTAAAAATGGTAAAAAGTAATAATTATTACAGTAAGGATTTCCAAGGTAATATGGTAAGATTATCCCCTCTAATTGAACCTTTCTAAGTAAACTCCACTTAGCTAGGAAACTCAATTAAATAAGACATTAGATGTAATTACATAGATACTATCTAGAGATCCTCCCATGAAATAGTGAAGTTGTCTAAAGACCATACATTAATAGGAAAAACCCAAAGTCTAGGGAGTTGTATCTAGTACTTAGATACTTGGTCTTTATGCTCTCTTGAAAAAATAACCACATGAGTTGGCTCATGCATATGCTTTTTTTAGAATGAAAAAATGTGTTAACTTGTTGTTTCATTCTAGTTACAACAATACTTAATTGAGAGAAGATTTTGTTCGAGCCTTTCATAAGTCCTTTATTTGTGTGTTTTGAAGACTTTGTTTAAGTTCTTGATTGAGGTTTAAATTAACCTTTGATTGAACTATAAAACTCGATTGAGGGTTTAAAAACCAAAAGTATTGGCCTCTTTTTACAAATTTTTTTTTTGTAGCCACAAGCTTTAGGAAGTGAAAGCATTTCATCTATGTTATCTCATGTGGCAACGTTGATACCAGTCATCTTAGGTGGTAGATTTGACAATTGATATCAATGGATTCATTATTGAATCTTCTATCCAATGGTGTTGATGTCTTCTTATACTTTTAATTTATTTATTTTTCTAAAATTTATATTGAATTCTTTTTCTTTTCACACTTATAAAGGGTTTGGAGAAAAATCAATAACATAAAAACTACAAAACCAAAAAATTATAAAAAATATGTATTCATTCCATGTATGTTTCCTCTTCAAAATAATTTTTCATTTTATGAAAATGAAATAAATGTTTTTTGTTGGGAACACAAATGTGTATAAAATGTAATTCAAATATTAATTTGTCAGATTTTGTGTGTGTGTGTCCAGAAAAAGGAGTGTGCTACTACATTTTTTTTTTGTAGATTGTGCTCCTATAAAAAAATTGAAAATTATACATTGAATGTTGAATTAGGTGATGGGAACAAAGTCATTTTGAAAAAATGTAGTTTGAAAGACACTACAATTTCCTACACATTGTTTTTTACTACACATTAAAATTCACAAGGCATATATGATTTTCACCCTAACATTAAGATGAATATTTGAGTATGATTGGTAAGATCACTGAAGGCATCCTTCATCACACTATTTAAAAATGAAAAACTAATCCTAATCCTCTTTCTATGGAAATTCTTACCCAAATTCAATAAAACATTTGTTGAAAGTTATAATTTCTCTTCATTGATAAAAACTTTGATTATAAAACTATATCCTTAAAAAAATTGTCTCATTTAAAATTCACCCAAATCATAACAATTTTGAAAAAATAATAGATTCATAAAAAAAATTAAATTTATTCACTTATTAACTCACTCACTCCTTGTATAAACAAAAACAAAGTATTGACATATATGATAAACATAATTTATAATGTATACTTTCAAATCATAACAATTTTGAAAAAATAATAAATTCATAAAAAAAATTAAATTTATTCACTTATTAACTCACTCCTTGTATAAACAAAAACAAAGTATTGACATATATGATAAACATAATTTATAATGTATACTTTCATAGTTGATATTCATTACTACAATTTAATACCACTTCTTTATTAAACATTTTATATGACATGTGACAAGTTGTCCACAAGAGTGTGGTCTTTGGAGTTTGTATTAACACAATTGGAAAATGAAGTTCAAAATCTTCCTAGTAAGTGAATGCTATGAATCCTGGTGTATTATAAAATACTTAAACATTAAACTTTAATTATTCAACCATTTTAGATATCATATTTATTACACACGTTTTAAAAAAACATAACATGTGTCCCCAATTGGTTTTACATATTTACCATTTTATACCAATTAAATTGCTTCACTTCCATATATAGACATTGCCAAAAATAGAGGTCAATAATCAATTTTATTTTATTATTTTATATTTTAACGTTAAGGGACCATCCATAAATATTTAACTTTCAAATTCCATATATAGTGAACTTCCAAAAATAGAAGACAAAAAATATCAACTAACTGTCAACAACTTAACAACCTGTAATAGTTAATTGATACAAATTGTGGAATATTTTGGTTCCATGCAATATGGATCTCTATTTTAAAATGTTTTGAAAGAAATATGGTAGAAATTGCTTCTTGGACCCCCAAAAAATTCATTTCATGCCTCAAAAAGGATCCACAAGATTTAAGATGTTTTTTTGGACCCAATTTTCCAAATCCGGACCTGTCGCTAAAATGGCTCTACAAGTTGATTCCTCCAATTTTTTCCACCTAGAAAGTACCGAGATAGATGAAAAATTATATAATCATCCAATATAGATCATACCTACACATTTAGGGAGGCTTTTGATCCCCAAAATATTTATTGAATGAGGTGAGGAAATTTCCCTCTAATGTCTCCCTAGAGTACCATTTTGTCTTTCCTAGAAGTTGTCCTTTCAATGAAATATGCCAAAGGTCATGTTTCCCTTGCCTTGTAGTTCTATACATATTATGAAAAAATATTTCCTTTACAAACTCTATTTGAGCATTTGGTGCCAAGTCTTCTATGGTACGTAGGACCTAATCCTCCTCTTGATCCAACATGGAAGGCTCGTAGAGTTTCAAAATCTCCTCATTCACTACTGAGTAAATGTGCATGCATGGGGGTAGATTGAGATTGTAGGAATTATTTTCCACCTTCTCCAATATCTCAAAAGGGCCATACCATAGAGCCTTTATATTCTTAATAGGACCATGTAGTCTTTCCTTGTTCAATTGTAACCAAATTATGTCTCCCTCTTTGATTTTTTTCATGTTGTGCCTTGTACCTTTCCTATAACTTCTTCAGTGTCTCATGTACTTGCCAATGGATCTACCTAATATTTTTGAAAAACTTATCTACTTTTAATTCTTCTCTCATGGTTTCTTCCCTCACTGCTCCTTGTTTTCCATAAACAACATCTAAGGGTGAAGGCAGAAAATATCCAAAACAAGTTTCAAAAGGGGACTTACCAATAGAAGTGTGGACCGCTCTATTATAAGAGTGTTGGATATAGATCAGATTTTCATCCCAGGTGTTCAGATGCTTCTGATTGTAACCCCTCAAAATTTGCACCAAAGTTCTATTTACTACTTATGTTTTCCCATCTGTCTATGGATGGAATGCTATAGATCTTTTCATCTTCATGTCTTTACTCTCCCAAAGTGTAGTCCAAAAATAATTGAGAAATATTGTATCCCTATCTAAGATGATGATCCTTGGTATCTCAAAGTTCACCCATACTTGTTCAAAGAACATGTTTGTTGTTCTTGTCCTATGATGGTATTTTTACAAGGCTTAAGAATGCACATCTTGTCGAACCTGTCAATTACCACCAAAATATAGTCATGTCCCTTCCTGGTTGTTGGTAAGCCTCCCATAAAATCCATGGAAATGATTTCCCAAGGTCAAGTGGGTATAGATAAGGGATGGTATAGACCTTGCTTTCTATTGTTGGGATTTCTAGTACAAAAAAATATACATCCTGTAATATATCATGCTACATATTCTTTCATTCTAGGCCAATACACATACCTTTGTAAGTTAGTAATTATCTTCCCAACACCAAAATGTCTCGCAACCTTGGATGTATGAGCCTCTCTAATAAGCTGCAATATTTCACCTTTAGGAACATAGATATTGTCTAGCTTGTAGAGAAATCCATTTTGGAGATGATATTCATCCTTGTAGTCACCTTCTTCTATATGAATTTGGACCTCTAGCTATTGAAACACTTCCTTGAAGTCCTCATCTTCTGTGTACGCCTCTCTATATGCATCATGGGTAAATTTTTCCATGTGCATCAGTGTTCCCAAAGCTATAATATTGGATGTGGGTGGCCTTGAAAAAATGTTTGTCAACTTGTTTGTGATACGCTTCTTATACTTGATAACTAGATACAAATGTTGTAAAAACCCTATCTGCTTGTAATGTCTGTTTTTTTGTAGCTTACTCAGGGCCTGTATGTACTATAAGGACTGGTGGTCTATGTGGATGATTGTTGAATTTCTCATTAGATAGTTCTTCCACTTCTTGATATCTTGAACCATGGCATAGAGTTTCTTGTCACATGTAGGGTAGTTGTGAAATTCCCCATGAAATATTTAAGAATAATAGCATACATGCCTTTCTCCTTGCACCAAAAATACTCCCATGGCATACCCACTTGCATCCATATCCACTTCAAAAGGATTTTGGAAGTTTGGTAATGCGAGAATTGGTGTTTTCTTGATTTATCTTTTCAGCTCATTTAAAGCCTTTTGTTGATTCTCCCCCCAATGGAAACTCTTACCACATGTTGTTATGGCATGGAGTGGTGCAACTACAACCAAAAATGAAGAATTGAACTTCCTCAAGTACTATGCTACCCAAAAATATCTCCTAACATTGGTGATGGTTGTAGGAATTGGCCATTTCATGGTGGCCTCCATCTTTGTAGGGTCTATCTTGATTTCCCATCCATCGATCACATACCCAAAATACACCAATGGATGTTGAGAAAACTCACATTTCTTGAGGTTAGCCAAAAATTGGTGTTGTTAGCACTAGGAATCACCCTCAGATTGCATAAAAGGTAAGCCCAGTACCCATCAGGTTATATGTAAATGTAAATGAGTTTTAATGAGGTCAAATGGATAAGACTCAAGATAATAATGTTCTAACTCAGAAATCTGGGCTAGCATGTACAAGAAATTGGGGTCTTGATCAACTTCAGTCAGTAAGTGGTAGTAAATGTGAATAGAAGGAAGAATTTGGCAAGGGAAATGTGGAGGTTTTCTATGGACATCAGGTCTTCAATAAAACTAAGGAGGAAAAACTCAAACACAAGATCTTCTTGAATTCAAATTTTAAGGAAACTGAAGAACATCATAACAATACTATAATCAAACATTCATCATAATACAACTACAACAATCCATGTGAATCATTCAATCTTGAATACTTCAGTATCAGAGGTAAATAATATGGAATAAGAAATATGACTTATATTAATCAAAAAGTCTCAAATCAAGTACATAACCAGTTAACCAGTAGCTTCATCAAAATATTACAAAATAAGGGAGCCTAGCTCAACCATTAGAACCTACTAAAGAATTTGGAAAGTCTATTTATAACAAAAAGAGAAGACAATAGCTGGAGGTGCGAGTTGGCCTTCCTCCCACAAAATTCTCCAAATAGTTAATTCATCTAACAACTAGGCTAACAACTATGCTGTAAAAAGGGAAAATTTTGGCCACTGATCCAACCAACTTTAAACTGACATGATCTTCATTGATGCACATCCTCTTGTATGCCAAGTGTCCTGCAAAGGTTGTAAACTTGTTATCATGCTGCTAGCTACCATCTCAACCATTCTCCATATCATCAACCACTCACAAGGATGATAACTCGAACCCCCTGATTTCAAGTCCCTGTTGGTAGTGTCATTTGGTAGCGCTCTGGGTAGCGAGATTTTGTAGTGACTCCACAAAAATATATGTAATTCTATAGATAAATATCCAAAATAGGTCTGTAGAATGGGTAGCACCGAGCCCATGTGTCTCTGTGCAAAATTCAACCTCTGTTAAAAATTCGGTAGCGCCAAAGCCTGTGTAATTCATTCTCTGTGTGAATTTTGAGATACCAAGGATCATCATCTTAGATAGGGATACAATATTAGAAGCTTGTGTATCTGTGTGCAATTCGGTAGCAACAATGTTGAAATGATCCGGTTGAATGTGTAGAGCCCGAACTCAAAACGAATTTGGTAGCACCCTGTGTAATTTGCAGCACCATCATTTCACTGCTTAACAGATTTGGTAGAACCCCAGGAAGTTAGCAACACCATTTCTACACCAGTCTTGGGAAATTAGGTAGTGCTATAGGTAGCAGAGTGATAGTATATGCGAATTAGACAATTCCATAGTGCCATAGAGCTACAGAATGTCTGTTCTATTTCCGTTGAAGAGATTAACTCTTTTCAAAGCACCAAAAACCCTGAGTTGTATGCATTAGAAGTCTGTAAAGCCTGTATAAGTGGAAAAAAGTAATACTTCTTCAATCACTTATCTTTTCAAAAAAGGGCCAATCTCAAAAATGGAGCTCACCTTTCACCAATCACTTCATCAACCTAACACTTCTTCTTTTGGAAGGAGGAATTCCTTTTGGCACATCAACATGATTCCCTTTAGTAATAACAAGCTTCTTCACTAGAGCTATGCTTTTCTTAGCTACTGGTTTCTCCTTTTCAATAGCAACTTCAACCAACACATTCAAATTTCTTTGAGCCATATCATCCTTGAATTGTTGCAACTCTGCTTTGAGTTTTCTGTTCTGAGACTGAAAGTCTCTGTTTTGCCTATAAAGGTTCTTGAGTTGCTTATGGAGAAGTTGGGCTCTTCTTGCTGCAAATCTTGCTAAATCAAGAGTGTGGTTGTAACCATCCATGATTTCTTTTTTCTTAATCCTTTTAGATAGGCCTTCTGATTTCAAACAAGCCACCTCCTTCCTAGCTTCCTTGAGCTGTTTAATCAATCTTTTGAAGGTCTAGTTGCTAGGTGGAGTGGTGATGTGGACAGTCTCAACAAGATTCTTCATGGCTTCATCTTCCTACTACACATGGACTACCTCTACCATCTTAACAGGATTCTCAATGCCTTTTCCCTTATCTCTCTTATTCTTTAGAATGGAAGCCTTTGGTAGGACTTGTATTTCAACAACCTTTTTGAGAGTTGATGATCTTGTGAAAGGCTTTCTAACCTTCGTACTAGTTGTTGAAGGAGATGAAGACAAGTGTAGTTTCCTTCCTTTATTGGATGTAGCTTCAGTAGAGGAAGGGACCTCTTCTAATTCTGGTGCAGGAGGGGGTGAAAGGTCTCTCTATGGAGAATGGTAGGCCTCCTTCTCTAGCTCTTCAACTTCCTTGATGACCTCCTAGTCTTGAGTAGGGGCCCTGTTCTTTCTTTTCTTCTTGGCTCCTGCTAGAGAAGTAATAGTGGATGGAAAAGGACTTGGTATCTTTGACCGAGGAGTGGTTTCTATGTCCAACTTCAAGTGAGTAGAATAAATAAATTTTTCCCGTGAGATGTTCCTCTTTCTCAATTCTTTTGAAACCAACATTCTAATCAACCCAGAATTAAAAATACTAGTATCCACATCCTTTGATTTGGATTGAACTCTATCTGACATTTTCCCTATGCTTCTCAACAAGTAGAAAGGAATTTTCATTTGATCTTTACCAGTAAAATGAAGAAGAATCCTTATATGGTACTATAATAGTGTATTAAACCTCCCCTAACATGTGAAGTATCTTTGGATGATCTTCAACATTTTATCAAACTCTTCAACTAGATGACTTCTTGGTACCCCTTTGGATAGGTTGTCAGTTTGATACTCTAGCTTAAGGAAGTATTTGGAAAAGGATGCATTCAAAGCCATGGATTTAAACCATTTCTCTCCTATTATAGGAATCCCCGTGGCTGCTGAAATAGAGGTATCACACAACTCAAACTCTAGGTCCCCTACCTTAGTATCCAGGCCATCAAAATGTGAGGAAAATTTCCTTGCCACCTCAGAATGACCCCTCTGCATGTTTTGGAAGAAATCAAGGCAGCCCACCCTTTGAAAAACTTCTCTAACCATGGGCTCTACCTCAAATAAATGCATGTATATAGGTTCAGTTCTGACCACAGTACCTCCCTTGTGATATTTCTTCTTCTGAGGTGTCTCCATGGATCAGGATGAGAGGTCAAAATTTAAGGTGAAATGAAGGCTAGGAAAACAACTGGAGTCAGAACTCAATAAGGGATTGATAGTGAACAATGGCTGTATTTACCCAAGATTCTCCCCTAACTCAAACTACTTGTTGGCTTTGGAAAACAATTGCTGCAAATTTCCTTTCCCTTGACTGCTTACAGGTCTCAAAATTGAGGAATAAAAATCTGAAGAAGGAGACCACTGCAATAGTCTTTGAAAAATTGGTTGAAAACACTCCAATTCAAATGGTAGAGGAAGAATGGGAAAATGAAGCGTCGTTTCAACAATGATTTTAGGTAGCACAATGCACATACAAGAGGTAAAGCTTGCTTGGGCACTCAAAACTCAGGAGCAAGGTAAATGGATGTCTCGCGACTGAAATAAAAGTGATTTTGACTGTAGGTTTATGTTAAAGAAGGATTGATAGAAATAATGAGGGAAGGGTCCTCTTTCAATTATGCAGACACGATCGCTACAAAAAATCCAAGCGATAATTACTACCCAAAATTGATATGCAGAGGAGGGAAACCATGGGATACCTGGAAAATTGATGTTAACATGGAGTTATGCAAATGTTTAGGAGGGAATCATGAGCATATCAGCCTCCAAATCCACCTCAACATCAGATCCTGTAGCGCCATTTCCAACTGGTCCGAACTAATAGTTTTTGCAGCGCCGAATTTTGAACGTTCAAAACTTTGAAAACCATTAGAAAGCTCATAAAGATAAAATCCTCGAAGGCATATTTAACTAACCAGGGTGTTGAAATCAAGGAATACATGACATCAACACTATGATAACGAATCATGCCAAAGGATGAAGGACAGGGAGTGCTCTACAGAAACTCTTGGTGAGTTGGCAACACTCCTTTTTCAAAAAGTTGATTTGACCATTACAAGAGGACAAAGGGACAACATGGAAAGGATATGGAGGTCTGAGTGAGGAGAGTGACTTGTCAATTCAAGTTAGTCATGGGCTGTGTTAGGCTTAATGTCAAGTCATGAAGTGGGTCAAAACATAAGCCAAGAAAATGAACCTAGGCCAAAAATCTATGTGAGGGTCAAAACTTGAGTCATGAATTAAGCCTTTATTTATTCAAGGTAACCTAAGTAAATCACACCTTTAAGAAACAAATCAAAATTGAAAAATCTAAAGGATTAGAAAAAATTAAAAATAAGGGCTAAAGACCCAAGGCAACTTAGTGTGATAATAGGTGATTTTTTAGGGTCTCGAACACCTGCATAAGATGTGGGATGTACTCTTCTGAGGAAAATCTATAAACAAATATATAATCCAAATATACTATAAAAAATAAATCTAAATATGGGTGTAATACATCATTCATTAGTCTCATAAATGTAGTCGGTGCATGATTACATAATCCAAATTTCATGACCAACCATTCATACATACCTTTCCTTGTCTTGAAGGCAGTCTTCCAGGTTTATTTTTCTTTGACACATACTTGGTGGTATCTTGATTTCATATCCAACTTGGTGAAGTAGACGGAATGATGAAACTGTTCTAACAAATCATCGATATCGGGTAGAGGGTACCGACTCTTGTGTGTAATATTGTTTATATGTCTGTAATAGATACACAACTGCCAAGTCTCATCCTTATTGGATACTATATTGATAGGTGATCCACAAGGTGAGGTTCTGTTGTGAGTGGGAAATCCCTCTACGGACTAGCACTTAGGGTTAGATTATGCATGCAGAAAAGACCTAAAGATCTCTACTTTCTACCATCGTCCCAGACCTAATCCCCATTATTCTTAAGAAAATACATAGTTAAAAGAGCATACCTTATTACGTGCGTTTGATGTAGATCCCTCCTTATGCTTGATCATTTTTTGATTGCAACTCTCCTCCCAAGGATGACCTGCATTCACATAAAACAAACAACAAACTCTGCATGCATTTGATCTATAGATTAATGGGTTAGAGATTTCAATAAACAAGTATACAATAAATCATAAAAACCTCATATGGTGGGACGGGAAAAGTATCTCTTTATTATTAACTTCAAAAAATCAACTTACAATGATGAAGCCGACCACTGCTCCATGAACCTAATCTTGGGCTCCTCTTCTACTATCCTCCAACTTCTTTGCTCTATCTTTCTCTTTGCATAAGGAAGGATAAAGGGTTGGGACAAAGGGAATATGAAATTGGGTATAGTTTCTTTACTATGATTCTCTTCTTCCAAATGGGACCCCTAACCCTTTTTTTATAGGCTAGAAGAAGCTAGGTATTTGGGCGAACCCTCGACCATGCATGGCCAAAAGGTTCAGTTAACTCATCCAAAGCTGTGTGTTCCATCGACAACTTTCCTTTTTTCATGCTTTTGTAGGTACATGCGGGCTATTTTGGGTTAGCGAATGTGTACACGCATGAAATAATAGAGCAGGGCACGTGGGCCTTTGTAAAAAGTGTTTTTAAGAAGAGTTGTTCAGCAGTGTTTTGGCAAAGAAGGAATCTGAGATAGCCTACTGCCAGGTAAGCTTGTATGGTGAAAATTAGGGTTATAACAGATGCCCCCTAATGTGTGAGGTCAGAAGAGCATCTGATGGCCAAAATACATTACCAATCTTTACTAATGTGCTGAACAAGTAAGCCCAGGAACCAGAAATTAGGAGGCGTCATCCGCAAAAATAACAATTGTCTCACCGAGGTGGGCATACCCATGCTCGATATAGAATAAACACATGGCTACCAATCAAATACACTTTATATCCATGTCATATAACTATATAAAGTGTAGTCATGAAAATACACAGTGGAGCTACATCTCGAAATCAAAAAGATATACATGTAGAGTATCCATATTCTCAGAAGATGATAAGGCCTGATGGCTAGAGATGAGGTCTTCATAGCTCGAGCAACAACTTAAAAATCTTCAAAACTCGTGTAGGAGTGTAATATGAGTGTACGAATTTAGTACCCAGAGGTCTTCGACGGCTCGTCGGTCATGGACTGGAGAATCTTGATGATCAGACTAAAGGCTTCATTGGTTTCAAACATAGACTTGATTGGACGTTCAGGATGGATGGGTATGACGGTAAGAGACAAACTGCAGAGGGGCCGACTCAGGCTTGGTAAAAAATTCCCTTGGACAATAGCACGACAAAATGATGAGACTCGGGAAACATGGCATTAATCATAAGTCACGAGGCAGGAGGCAACACAAACTCTCCATATGTTTGGAAGCATAACCAAATAGAGGAGGACACAACTCGATGTAGCAAGAACAACTTCCTAAGGTTGTATTAAATCCCATATTTTGATGAACAAATGGACAGATGTGCTTTATCCAAGGGCGACTTATTGTGATGCCAATAAAGAAAATACTTTTCCCTTCCTCTTTTTGGGGTATATTTGATTTTTTTTGTCTTTTTCAATGATTTTGGAAATAAGAATAAAGGAATGTTATGTTACAATCGAGGAATGAGTGTTACAAACATACAAGTTCAAGGCGCAAGGACAAGACTGATGTTCAGAATAATGATACTTGGGAAAAATCCTCCAGGGGCCAAGGGTGTTAAGACACAGAGGCAACGTGCTATAAGGGTTGCGTATAAGGTATGCTTCAGATGGTTCAGGTGGGAGCAACATGGAGCCAACATTTAGACCAAAGACGCAGGTATGAAAACGCGGTTAACAAAACACACAATGGTAACGTCCTTCAATGTAAGTTTAATGAGCCCAGAGAAGGTAAGCTCGGTGGTTTTTCATATTTAGAGAGTCTGAAAAACCGTAAAAGGAGACTCCATTGGGGTACCTTTTTCGAAGATAGTCTAGTCGGTTCGAAAAAGGGGTAAACTAGCACCGGCAAGACATCTATTCAAAACCATTTTAACGAGTGTGAGAAAGACAAGATCACTCGGCCATTTTTTCATTTTTAAGGAGTCTGAAAAAATATTAACTATGGACTCCGTCAAGAATGTTATTCTGGAACAGTTTAATTTGTTTGAGAGAATAAGGTCACTCGACGATCTTTTCAATTTTAGGGAGTCTAAAAAGAGCTTAACTATGGAATCCATGGGGGTTCCTTTTTCATAAATTTAGTCCCTCAGGCCCGAAAAAGGGTTAAAATGATACCTGAGAGTACTCTTCTAGAGAACTGAATTTTCATAGAGTATACCTTTGTTCGTATAGTTGACTGTCTAGACCGAAAAAAGGGTAAACTACCGCCGGACAGATGTGACTTCAAATTTCAGTTTAACGAGCGTGAAAGGCCACAAGATCGCTCGACAATATTTTCATGTTTAGAGGGTCTGAAAAGGGCTTAAAAGAAGACCTGTTATATCTTTTGGGAGTCCTGAAGGTGAGGTCAAGAGTAAAAAGGAATCATGCAAATGAGGCTCAAACTCGTAATTAGGAAAAACAACAAGGACTCCCAAGCCTACAATGATTAGAGTCAGCATGGACACCATAATGCAACCAGGATCTACCTAGGGAATCCATGTTCCGGTAAGCTCTACCACCAACTTGCGACACTTCTAAAGCATCAACGATGGTTCCGTGTCCGAACCTGATGGGAGCGATCCTATGGCAAAGGAAAAAGACAACGAGCTACAAAAGTCAAGGTAGAAACCTAACCTACATGCTCAAGTTGATCCTCAGAAATTTTTCCCACAGACTGTTGAAAGTTACCCAAAACTCCAAAAAATTGTCCCGATACCCGATCATACCCCCCCAATGCAACTCCTGAATCACTCTACATAGTTTTTGGTTTGAAAAACATGATAAGGGGGGCCAAAAAAGTGACAAAAAGAGGCCAAAAAGTCTATAAATAGAAGCTGACAACTCATTATCACCATTGTTGATTTGGAAATTGACTCTGGAGCCAAAAAACCCCCTTTGATAAAAGTGGTGATTCCAGGAGCTACAGTGGATGAAACGACCATCTATCTGGACCAAGTAAGTACAAACTCCCTTATCTTGCATTTTAAGTCTTTACTTTTGCATTGGCTTCCATTTTTAGGGGGGACGTCGACCTTCAACAGGTTGGCCCTAGGTCCATGTGGGTTGTCTCAGGACAGGACGCGTGTCCTTTCAAGCAGAGTAAACTTTGCACACATGTAGATGTGACTGTTAGTATTACAGCCCGCGTGGACCCCCTTATTGAATGAAAAAAGCTTAAAAACAAGGATTAACCCTCCTGAACCTTGATGTTTTGCTGGATTGTTATCGGACTAATCGGTAGGTGTGGACACTAACAGATCTCCCTAGATCCACTTGGATGTAGAACAAAACAGGACATGACATGACTCTTTCCCTAAGTTTTGACCATTGAATTGACTAGGAGGAAGGAACAAATAACATACCTTATTATCGCTTCCTAGGGTCTTTGTTTCTCCTGCTTCGCTCCAGTGCTCTCGTGAAGTCCAGACCAAGACAACACAAACCAACCAAAGTGAAGATAGCACAATATATTCAACAGTCAACCTATGTGTATGATCAAGGAATTACACAATAAAGT
>JZKD02S1390391.1:240564-253606 GCA_000966675.3 Picea glauca
ATGAGTTTTCTGGGAAGAGATGAAAGTAACTTTTCTCAGAAGAAAGTTCTTATGAAGAGCCTGAGTACACCATCATCAATACATCATCATGATGACCAAAATCATGGGTAACAGAATTCCCCCCAAAGTATGAGGTTAGAACCAGTAATAGCCGAAAGATTTTGTAAGCTACATGTGTGTGTCGGAAACCAGGAGCACACCTAATCGAAACCTGCGAACAACCAAGAATCCACAGAATATCATATATACCGAGTCTGAGGTAGGCATTCCCATATTTAGATCATAGACTGATGACATTATAGACATAGGTCATGGCCACCAATCATACACTGTGGATCCATGCCGTCAAAATATAGCATAACCACCAGGAATACACTGTGGATCTATGCGGGAAATTTCAAATTAAGACGACATAGCCACGAGACATACACAGTGGATCTATGTGTCGCAAATTATACATACTCCATCACAACCTGGACAAAAATATGATATCCAGGGTCTTCAATCTTGTCACCCAAAATACGAATCTAACCATGTGATTACATGAGTTGAATTCGAACATGGCAGAAACCACTTGATTACCGATCATTGATGAAATCGTTAACAAGTGTGAGGGAAATCACCATTGATGTCAATGACTCTCAAGGTACTCTAGTACAATCCATTGAGTGTGAATGAATGAGTTGAAGTTGAACATTCGATGGAATCTTTCGATCAGGGGTCAATGATGTAAACCCATTGTCGAAAGTGAGGAAACCTACCATTGAGGCATGCAAGCTCCAAGGTACCAAAGAATTTCTAAGTCTTGATTCTGGATAATAAGCTGAAGTCGACGGAACAAAACTCGTCACAGGAGGGCCTTGATGTATCCCCCATAAATGACACGAAATGAATAACAGAGTTTGAAGGTGAAACAGAGTATGATGTAAATTAAACTGGACACAGGGAAGGCCGACACAAAAAGAATGGATAACTACAGATGACCAAATCAATATAGGTTTTATATGGACTTCTCTTGAACATATGAACGACACGACCAATGATTTGGTAACATTGACTCAAAGATGACACGGGGAATGACCTTGTAGCAAATCGAATGAGAGACAAATGGATTTCCCAAACCGGCTTCAAATGTAATGAATAGGGGGTGTCATGTTCAAAAGTGACACTTATTGCCAATCAATACGAAGATGAAAAACATATCCCTTTCCCAAATTTCCCCCCCACCATTTCTGGCGAGTACCTCTTTATTTTTACGCAAGCTTGAGGAGGATAACATATGCTTGTTGATGTAAGCTCATCCTTCGGACGAGTCCCTTGAAGTATATTTAACGAACCCTAAGAAGGAGTGGTTCGGTCCCATTACGGGTCTGTTAATGTTTTTTTAACAAGTCCAGAGATAGAAAACTCGAAGGTTTTTCATGATTATAGAGTCTGGAAAAACACTTAAAAGAGAACTCTCTCAGTTCCTTTTTCATAAAATAGTCTAGACGAGACTGAAAAAGAGATAAATTATTTCTCACTAGACGCTTACTTCAGATACTTTATCGAGCGTGAAAATAACAAGGTCGCTCGGCTATCTTTTCATGTTTAGAGAGTTTGAAAAGAGCTTAAAGAGGACTTCAAGGGGGTTCCTTTTTCGTATAACCTTTTTGAGCCCGAAAAAGTGATAAAAGTATGCTCTATCGCATTCTTATGTATTTTCGAGCGCAAGAATGGACAAAGACCACGCTCTAGGTTTTTATATAAAAACCATAAAAACAATCAAAACACGTGATGACAAAGAAAAATATGTCCATATCCCTGTATTTGACCATCAAAATCATCACGCCTGCAAAAGTTACACTCAAAATGACATTAGGGATTAGGGTTTAATGGATAAATAATCATAAAAAACCAAATAACATAGTAAAAGTAAATAAGAAGGAGTAAATACTCTTTTTACCACATCATTTTTACCTTTCCACTATTTGAGCTCAAAAACCCTTCTTTTACCCTCAAAGTTTGGCGTCAGATTGTGGGAGCTACGAGAGACCATTCAACGAGCCGTCAGCGACAATGAGGTAGGCTCTTTGTCCTTAACACTTTCATGGTCTAATTTTGCAATTTCATTGGTTAAAATTTCATTTTTGGGTTGATTTTGCAAGCCCTACTTGCGTGCTGCCATTCTCGCAGGCAGGTTACACGGGACCTGCGAGAATGGGGCATTCCCGCAGGTAAGCCCATAGCAGCCTGCGAGGTTCTCGCACTGTGCACACAGGGCACCTGCGAGAACCGCAAAGCTCAAAAGTTTTTTAAAAAATTACCCAATGAACAAGAACCAAATCATGAAAAAAGTTACTAATCTTATTGTTGTGTCTCTTATGCAGATAATTGGCCATCAAAATGGTGCTTGAATGACGTGAAAGGGAGCACGAAGAAGACAATGCAATGGCCAAAAATCATCCACCTACTATTGCTGCTTTGAGAGATTGTGGACTCCTGAAGTACTTTCGTATCCCGGGCATGAGGGCCCAAGTCAGACTATTAGAGTACCTGGTGCATATGTGGGACCCTGATCAGTAGGTATTTCATGTGGGGGTTCACACACTGTCCTTAGATATCGAGGAAATTTACTTTTTGACTGGATTGTCACGGCGAGGGTACTATGTGAGCCTGACTAGTAGCATAGGCGGTGGGCTGCAGATGAGTGAGTACTGCCGTTTACACTGCGTTCCTGAGGCTGAGAGAAAGAAGGGAAAAGTAGCTATTTGGGGGGTACGATATTTGACCCTCCATACTATCCTATTCACCATAGCTCATATGGCTGGGAGTTCTGCTTCTCACATGGCGTTACATAGTTACTTCCAGTATGCTATTGAGTGTACTGAGCCTCGGGTGTTCAACTGGGAAGATGTAATGCTTTGTAGCGTAAAAATATAGTTGACCAAATGAAGATGAGGTAACCTGAAGCAATTTGGGTACGGATCTTTGTTGGTGTCCTTCTTCCTTGAGAGGGTCCCATTACTGAGGCTGCAGGTTGAGTGGAATATACCAGCTCCCAGGGATCCAAGGATGCTGAGATGGTGTCAGCTTATGGCCTGGCATGTGGCTGGACCGATCATCAAGTATGATGATACTTTCTTTGACTCGCTTTAACCACAGCTGTTGATTGTTGACGACTATGCTTATGCTAGGTTGGATTTCCGAGGAGATCCGGATTTAGTATTGTCAGAGGATGCTCAGTGGGGGGACCTTGGTAAGAAGTACACACATTTTCTTTTTAAATGTTTTGTGAATTTTTATCATATTCAAATGTTTTTTGTTTTATATGTTCATCCAAAGACTAATACAAAATCATTTGTTGATGTCACAGATGTTGGACCTTACATACCTCCTGGTACTTCTCCCATTCAGCGGCGAGGAGAGGTAGCGGCAACGCCACAATATGTTGAGGATTATCAAGTGGTGGAACAAAATCTAGAGGGATCGATCGCAGATATTCCAGACATGTCTCTGGAAGAGGTTCCATGACGGGATCACCATCATACTGTAGGATTGTTAGGATCCATGAGTCAACTGCTCCATAGGGTTGCTTGGGCAGTCGTGTGTTACCATGAACTTCATCCATGACGTCACTTTGTAGAAGCTATGAGCTTCAGATTTTGACATTTTGGTCTTTGGACAAACTTTTTGTAAAAAACTCTTTTGATCGTTATATATACAGACGAATTCTACCAGTTTACCTTATATTGTGTGAATATTGATGTTATTGATTTATAAATGATTCAAATGTCTGTCCAATACATAATTAGCCAATGCATCTGTTAATGTATTTAGACATCTAGGAATATGTTGATATTCAATGTGATCAAAATAACGTTCCGAGAGGCGAATTCGCAAATACACCCGTAACAAATTAGGACTTCGAATAGAGTAGACATTACTTAACTATAGTACTACAAGCTGCGAATTAAGTCACACAACCAAATGACGAATTCCGAGCGAGATAGCATCAACCAATAATTCAATAATGACGCTATACTTTGCAATGTTGTTGGTCGCACGGCCGAGGCACACACCTCGTAAGGAGACAAGTTCGTTTGTAGGGGCTTAAATTGCCCACGCAGCAGAAGAAAGGTTTTGAGTACTACGGCTAGCGCCATCAACGAAGCCAATATAGGGTAGCAAAGACTCCGACATCTGGAAATCAAACACAATGTCACATAAGGCCAGAGACCAGATAACGACAAAAGAAAGCTATAGTAACACACAAGAAGTATGATACAATAAAAATACAAGTACTAGTGCACAGATGATTTTATGCATAGTACTTCTTCAAGTACAACCCATTCCTGGGTTCACTCAAAGGGATACAATCGTAATCTACCAACTCATAAGATCCTTTTTCCAAAACTCGTCGAACGATGTAAGGACCTCGCCACATGGGTTCGAATTTCCCAGCTCCTAACATATCTCGGTCCTGTTCATAGAGAAGAACAAGATCACCTTTAGAGAAAATGTGAGGCTTGACATGCTTGTCATATTGGGCCTTGACATGCTTTTTCTGGGCTTCTATGACTAGGGTGGCATCACGTCGAGTTTCATCTAATCGCATAAGATACAATAGACGTTCTTCCTCAGCAAAAGTGTTGGGTAGGAGTTCAACATCTAGTTTTAAAGAGGGTATCTCGCATTCGATAGGGAGAATGGCTTCCACACCATAGACTAACCGAAAAGGTGTAAACCCGGTAGCAGACTTGACAGATGTCTGGTATGCCCACAATGCTGAAAACAACATTGTGTGCCAACTTGTTTTATGAATCCCTATCATCCGTCGGAGCATAGTTATGAGAAATTTGTTAATCTCTTCGACTTGGCCATTGGCTTGTGGATAATAGGGTGTTGAGTTGTCATGGAGAAGACCCAACTTTTCAGTAAGTTCAGACATCATAAAATTCCTAAAGTGGCTACCGTGATCAGTGACGATAGCTTGGGGAACACCAAAATGAGCTACGACGTGATTAAAAAGGAACAATGTTGCGGTCTTTCCAGTGTTGTCAAATGTCGACATCGCCTCGACCCATTTCGTAAAGTAATCAACGCCTACAATAATGTAACCATGCCCCCTGACCAAGTGAGGGTGACATGTCATGAAATTGATGCCCCATTTCGCGAAGGGACCAACTAAGACCACATGGTGAAGAGAAGCGGGATGTGACCGTATCTTCTGATTATAGGTCTGACAAGCATGGCATTTCTGAACGATAGTTATGTAGTCGTTAAACAAAGAAGGCCAAAAATACCCGACACGTAAGATATTATGGGTAGTAGCATACCCAGACATATGAACACCACATGCTTCGGAATGATAGTCATTCAGAGCTTTCTCAGCTTCGTCGAACGTTAGACAATGTCAAAAAATAGAGTCAATCCCCCGACGATAAAGAGTGTCTCCGAGGATAATGTATTGATGAGCTTGATAGCGTATTCGACGTCGTTCAGTACTGGACAAAGTGGGCCGAAAAGTCTGGGTTTGGAGATATATAATGATATCCCCATACCAAAGATCATCAGTGCTAATGAGGAAAATAGATTCATCGGGTAATGAATCAACTGCTACATTTTCCATTGTAGAATGGGGAAAGTCGCATATCAACTCAGCAAAAACTAAGGACTTCTTGGACTTGGCGCGTTCGAATTCCAAGTCAAACTCCTGGAGTATCACAATCCATTTGGAGTATTTGCCCCCTAGCAATTGACGTGTCAGAATGTGTTGCATAGGGTTGCAATGAGAAATCATTGTAGTCTTGCGTGAGAGGATATAGTTCCGGAAGCGTTGGACGGCTTGGACGGCAGCCAAGGCCATTTTCTCGACATGTTGATACTTGATTTCAGTCGACGTGAGACTTCGACTCAATTAGTAAATAACATGTTCGTTGTGAGCATCATCCTCTTGAACGAGAACCATTCCAATAGTGTACTCTGAGGCAGCAAGATAAAGGAAATAATCGTGACTGTAATCAGGAGGAAAGAGAAGCAGAGCTCGCGTTAGGGACAACTTCAAAGCTTCAAAAGCATTTTTGGCAATGGTATCCCAGATGAACTCTAAATCCTTCTTTAATAGCCACGTAAATCCACGGGTTATCTCGGCATAATTTGGGATAAAACGACGAAGAAAGTTTTCTTTCCCTTGCAAACTTTGTAACTAGTGAAGTGTAGAAGGAGGAGGGAGATTAAGGATCGCCTCAACCTTTAAAGGATCCACCCAGATCCCTTGACACAAAACGATAAAACCTAGAAGACGACCGGATTCTACACAGAAAATGCACTTATGAGGATTTAAATGTATACGGTAGAACCGATAGCGAACAAAAATGGCTCGGAGGTGGGTTGGGTGATCAACTCGGCACATAGAATGAGCGGGTAAATTTTCCAAATATGGTTGAACGATGTGCTTGATATCATAAAAAGCATAAGACATAGCGCGTTGAAAAGTAGCACCAACGTTCTTAAGACCGAAAGGAAGTTTCCTATAGGCAAAAGTACCCCAAGGACAAATAAAAGCAGTCTTATGTTGATCCTCGGGAACAATGTTAATTTGATTATATCCAAAGAAACCATCCATGAGAGAGAATATTTCACTTCCGACACAGTCATCGACAATCTGATCGACGAAGGGGGTAGGAAAGTTGTCTTTTGGACAAGCTTTGTTAACATCCCTATAATCAATGCATACACGAATCGTGCCTTGTTTCTTGTCAATCGGGACAAGATTGGAAACCTAGGTTGTGAGAGCCACCGAATAAATAAAGCCAACTTTCATAAGTTTCTCAACTTCGAGTTTTATAGCAGCCTCTTTATGTGGGTGAACTGGACGAAGGTGTTGCTGGACAGGTTTAGCATCAGGATATGTCTTAATCGCATGTATCACAATCTCAGGGTCGATACCTGGCATTTCTTCATAGCTTCAGGTGAAAATGTCATGAAACTCTTTGAACAGAGACGTATAGGTGACTATTTCGTCAAGGGAACATGAATCTCCAATATGGACATTTTCGACGATTCTAGGTTTGATGGATATGTCAATGGGAATCGTGGGCAAGATATTGCTTAAGTTCCCTTCAGAAAACACATCGTGTGTAGACTCGGGAACGGTCGAGATGACGACAATGGTTGACGGGGTTGAAATCCGTTGGTAGTTCTCAAGAGTATATTGCTCCAGAAAGAGGATGGAACGATGATGCCCATCATCCTAAGGGGTGTCCTCCATGATGGAAATGATCATCTCGTCAGTGGGAAAATAACACAAAAAGGATCGGGAGACAACTCATCAAGAGAGGGGGTAGAAGGTGTCGCCGATTGAATGGCCTGATAGGCGGATTCAACTGGACTTAACGACATTTCGTTGTCGAAACGAAGATGATCTCTGGGGTCAGGGACTATCCAAGGGTCATGAGATGCAGGAAGTTCATGAGGCAAAGTGGAGATCATATTGATGGAAGAAACAAATGCGTGTGGAACATTGGGTAGTGGAATGGGGAAAGTACCCATTAACGAAGAGTCCTTGAGAAGGCCTACACCGACGTTCTCATAACCCGGTGGGGTTTTAGAAATAAACAATACGTTGCCAGTATGAGTATCGGAATTGAAGAAGGCAAGTTGATCGATGATAACAACCTTACCTTGGTGTGGGAAACATAACACACGAAAAAGGGTCGACACAACTGTGTGCATGGAATCGATCCAGCTGCGTCCAAGCAGAAGATTATAATCAAGGGGAGCGTCAAAGACTTCCACTTCGACTTGGACTTTTTTGCCTTCCAACATGATGGGTAATGATGGAAGAACATCGTAGGGATTAAAACCGGATCCATTGAAGGCTTTAAGAGTGTTTTGGGATTCATTCAAAGAAGGAGAGCCAATGGCTTTCCAACAAGTGAGAGACATGACGCACGTCGAGGCACCCTTGTCAATAACGGTTTGAAAAATGTTTTTGTCAGAGACAACCACTTGGATCTGGAACGCAAGTTGAGGGGGTAACCTTGGAATGTGATCTTCCAAGTCAAAGATTATTAAATTCATGTCCGTCGGGTCAATTCCACTGATATATTTCAATAATGCATTCCGTTGTGCAGGAAAAGTTTGAAGGATTTCAAGCGCTGACATCGCAGAAGGTGCTTGGGCCAGATCTTCAACAATGCTGTAGTTCTGGGCTACATGAGCATGAGGATTGAAAGCTGATTTCTGAACGACACTCTTTGGGGGGGGTCACAGAACTGTGTCGAGGCTTGGTCGTTCAAGATGAAGAGGACCGTTGGTAGGTGGAGTCGTGGGAGAGGGTTGTACCAAAGAAGGGGGTAAATAATTAACCTTCTCCTTAGAAGGAGAATAATCTTTGGCTCGAGTAGTAAGCGCAATGTTGTTATTCTTAGAATCACCAGTACACATCAAAACATAGGAGGTCGTAGAAGATGAGGGTTGGTCATGGATGACCAACTGAGCCTGTTGTTGAGACGGGAAGGGTTGGGACAAGACAGCCGATGTAGATGGTTTTGGAGATCCTTGAAGGAACTTAGTGACCTTAGCACGTCGTGGACAATCCTTCGTGTAGTGATCATCACCACAGATAAGCCAAGGGTATCGTGGTTTGTGCTTATCCCGATCGTCAACAGAGGTAGTTTTGGTTTGCTCTGCTTGAGAATTATTTTTTCCCTCCTTATTCTTACCTCTCCCCTTTTTAGATTTGTTTTTACTGGCTAGGGTAGATTGAACGACATTTACCTCAGAAGTCTTGCCGGTGGGAAGGGAAAGAGATGAAGAATTTTGAACATTAGAAGAAGCAGATTTAGGGTTTGTGTTTGAAGCAGAATGTGATTGGGCTTGGGCAGTACCAATCACACCATCAATTGCATGCGAGGTAGCTGGAGTAGTTGAAGTGCTGGAAGGTTTAGGACGAGGTAAGTCAGGTAGTAAATCATAAAGCGTTCCCGTTTGTGAGTAAACGAGGTCAAGATATTGAGCACAACTTATATCCTACTCTTCTGTGACTATGCCACCCATGGCAATGTCCTTACCGATTTCGTTCACAAATGATTTTGTAAACCATTCTGCCAGTAATTGATTGGGGAGCTCAAGTTTAATGAGACGTCGTCTCCTTTGCCACTCATGAATGTGATCAGATATATGAGTGCCTTTAGTCTGTTTGAAGGAAGTCAAAATATCGATACCTGTGTCATAACAGATCGGTAACTGGTAATGTGTAAGGAAATCCATAGCGAGAGTGTTGAAGTCAGAGAATAAACCTCGTGGCAATTCGATATACCACTTCCCAGTAGAACCGGTAAGGGTTCGTTGAAAAAGACGTAAACGAATAGAGTCATCCATCAATGATTTGGATGAACACCATAGGTGAAAAGTCATAACGTGATTGTTTACGTCCTCTCCCACTTTGCCATCGAATTTAGGAATGTCTGATGGAAGCTTGGCTGGTATAACAGGCCATTAGGGAGAGTGATAGATAGGATCATTCAAAATCCTTGACAAATACAGAAGATCCAAAGTGGCGAGAAAGGGTATCTGTCGATTCACCTGCGGGTACTGGTGGCTTTGGGGAGGAAGCCCTGTCGGCAAACCAGTAGGACCATAAGAAGTCTACATATAATGTGAAGATCCAGGCATATTCGGTGGGGGTTGGACAGGATAGTAGCTCATCGGATTATACCCTAGAACAGAGGCTTGATTTTGAGCATTTTCCCCCCAAATGGGATCAAATGAACCGGGATATGGTTGGCCCATACTAGGGGGTGTTGCAGACGTAGCTGAAAACTACTGCCCCCCAGACATTTGAGGAGGATTTTGTATCAACTGATTCTAATACTGGGCCAAGGATGGAGGTATGTTTTTCCCATAAGGTGGGGTTGCCCCTCCCATTGAAGGTGGTGTGCCAATTGAGGGCAATGTTCCAATTGACATTTTCCAACTGAGAGGGGGTTGAGTTATACTACCTGGATGAGATTGTCCACCAACCGGAAATTGATAAGTTGGAGTGAATGATGGAATAGCGACACTAGGATTAGGATTTCCAGTAGAATATGAAGAAGGTCCTCCAAAAGGAAATTGAGGGAGTGTTGGAACAAAACCGGGAATAAAGTGCCCTGAAGAAGAAGGACCACTAGGAGAGCCGGATGGAGTTTGCGTAGGAGTAGGAATGGAAGCATTCAACACACGGTATCCAGGTGGTAGTGTCGGATTGACATTAGGTGTTCACGGTGTGTTGATGGGAGAAAGACTAATCGTAGTAAACTCGGTCGGAAAACTCGAGGTAGTTGTGAGATGGGCCATTTCAGCAGGGACGGTAAAATGATAAGTGGTAGTCACCGGTACTGTCTCTGTACCAGAGATTTCAGAAATCACAGGTGGGTTGATCTCGGAAATCACAGGTGAACCTGGACCAAAAAGGACCCTTCGAAAAATGCCCGTAGACTAAAAAGGATCTTGGTTCCCAGGTCCAGATGAAGATCCAGAATAAACAACAATTAAGTCTCAGGAAGAGTTTGCTCGCATAAAATGTCTCTTAGAATCAGGGTGAATTCGAAAGTCCTCTCGAGTATTTGTAATGCGAAAATGTTCTAGAGAGTCAGTGTGTTCCACTTGTTGTGTGGTGACGACTGGGACTTCACTCTATCGAGGAGAGCCTCCAGGTGTGCTTGTGGGCAAGGGTTGAGAACCTTCTAGATGCTTTAGAGATAAACCCTGCATTCTACGTGAACGACGTGGAGGAGCTATTGTAAATGAGCGACAGACTTTGTGAAGAAAATCCTATAATCAACTTTGAGAAACAAACAACAAGCACTAGTAAACAAAATCTAGGAAGCAACACCAAGAAAACAAGACCTTCTAATTTCGAAGCCACTAGTTGGTGATGAAATCCAACATCGCAACAATGAGACGAGAAGGGGCTAGGCTATGGTGGAAAAGTTACGCTGATGACCTACTTAACGGACTTACACCCTGGTGCAAGCTTCCACACATAATCGTGGGTATACCCTCCAAGGAGCCCGAGTGAGTTTGGTCAACATCAATTCCAAGTACCGTGAAGACTTTCCCCTTCACAGTCACTTCAGGTAAGAACCTAGAAAGATAGGCCACTAAGTTCACCACCAACAACAATAAATCCTAGGGGAACAGTAGATAGTCCGATCCACACGCAAGGGCAGGGTATCTAGCCCGAAATCAACTCAAAAGGCTTCCACTCATCATTGTGGGTATACCTCCGAGTGATCCCCATAATACATGCAATCTCTACACTGATACTAACAAAGCAGGGTGAGTAACTCTACCAATATCTATGCGACCTCGTGCTTGACCCTTGTGTGAGAAGGGCTTCCCAGGATAGGATGTTGCAAATTGAATTTGACACTCCCTAACACAACATGCTATTGTGTGTTTGGTGCTTTTGGAGAGTGTATCTCTCTTCCTACTCCAAAGCGCTAGCCTAGCTAAATGTTGGTGTAATAGAGCCCTAGAAAAGAGTTACTAGATAAATTTTACAATTGCGTAGTGTTATTAAGAGATATTGTTTACTCAAAGGCAACAGAGATGAAACTTATGTTGTATGACTCTGACCCAACAATGCATGGATGAGAATGAAATAGATGACTTTTCATTCAATGAATCCTATGTATGGGAGAGAGAGAAAGTTTGTCCAGATCAACCATGAACTACAATGAAAAATTTCCTTTAAAATGCAAATGCAACCAATCACATATCAACAACAATTCTCTATTGTGTCTTTTTCAATAACTTCAACAAGTGATTTTCAATGTTTTTTCGAAAACGAAAATAATTTTTTGAAAGAAAAACGTTTGTTCACTTTTCAAAAAGGACCCACACTATGATAGTGAGAGTAATGAAAATAAAAAACCAATGAACAATCAATGACAAAAACCCAATCAACTCTTTCAATGAAAACAAAAATAAAGAGAAAACCAAAATAGTCTTTCAATTGCTTAAGAAAAATGATCTTTCAAACAATAAGCAAATGATAAAGACCAAGAAAACTCAACTTTCAACTGATCACCGGTCCTTAACTAATCAAACACACTCAGATTCTGAAAGCAGAGAGTATGGTGTTTCCAGGAAAAGTCAAGGAACGAAAGTCAAGACAAAAAATGACAAGAAGAGCCTTGAAATCCTAAGACTGTTCATGCACGCAAACGAAGACAAGAAATACATCAATGAATTGTCCAAGAAACTCTTATGAGGCAACTAAACTGATCTGGGCAATTGAAGATGCCAAAACTCAAATCCAAATTTTTGAAAAAATGAGTTCGCAGGCTAGCAATACTACACAGTGCGAGAATCATTGATTCTCGCAGGTGACCCTTGAGCAAGGTGCGAGCACCTCGCATTGAATCCTAAAGGCAGAGTGTGAACCCTACCAATTCTCACAGGATACAGTGAAGTACAGTGTGAGAATGTCTGAACATAGTCAAAATTTTGGAAAATGAAGCAAAATTTGAAAAAGCCTTTGGACCCAGAGGGTCTATCAGGATATCCTGAAGACTCAGAGATTGATAGGACAGGAGAAAAGTAAAACCAGAGCAAATGGCCACAGAAAAATACCAAAAGCCACAAATAAAATGGATTGATCCCCAGTGGAGTCGCCAATTTTGTTATTAGACTAATCAGTAGGTGCGGACACTAACAAATCTCCCTAGATCCACCTGGATCTAGAACAAAACAGGACAGGACATGACTCTTTCCCTAAGTTTTGACCATTGAATTGACTAGGAGGAAGGAACAAATAACATACCTTATTATCGCTTCCTAGGGTCTTTGTTGCTCCTACTTCACTCCAGTTCTCTCGTGAAGTCTAGACCAAGACAACACAAACCAACCAAAGTGAAGATAGCACAATATATTCAACAGTCAACCTATGTGTACGATCAAGGAATTACACAATAAAGTGAGATTAGCTTTATGGGAAAGGGACATGCCACTGTATCATATTAATGGAAAGTAAAGATTACAACCTGAGCCTTGATGTCGCAAACTTCCT
>JZKD02S1390391.1:258847-284896 GCA_000966675.3 Picea glauca
CCCCTTATGGATGCTTTCAATTGGTTATGACACATGTGTAAATTGACATTCGATTTCCATTTCTTGCTCATGTAGGTCGAGTACCACAATGTACTAAACTTCACAGCTAGTGGCTAACATCGTCGGCTGATTCCCAAAATAGATCGTAGATGAATGGGTGTGCATTACATGCGAAGGAATTTGGGAAGGGTTGCCCCATGTTGATCCTGTGGGGATAGGAATAGTACCTTGTCTGAGGTTCCATTGATTGTGGAAATAATTGCCCCAGATCAGCATTCTTGACGAAGGAACGGATCCCTACCAAGAATTCCAAGGCCCTGATGTAGAAGAAGTTCCTGGGTTTTCCCCTTGTGCAGAAATAGTACCTTGCATAGGAAAAGGTTCTCCGAAATGGGGGTTGCACCCATTCGGGAAAGTAGATGACGAGAAGGCATTTTTACCAAACGAACTGAACAAAGAAAACAATGTTGTATTATGCGAATGTGGTCCTTGACTCCCTGCTCCAAATAAACTATGGTGTGCAGGTGGCCCGGCGGATCGCTAGTGCGTGCCACCGAGCGAAGGGGTTGAAGGAGTTATATGACCTACCCCGTAAGGGAAAGAATTAAAAGGAGCAGGAGTTCCCCCCATGTGGCCTTGCAGAGGAGCGTTAGAGCTCCCTGCCCCCATACCTCAAGTCTGTGAAGTGGAGTAGGAAAGTACAGGACTTGTACCTGAATTAGGCATCCCGTATGAGAACGGAGGGCTTGTCGCACTTGGTGGGAAAGGGGTGGTCGCCGCTGCCATAGACGGGATCGGACCACTGTGCGAGGTAGAGGCAGTTGATACCATCATGGCTTAGACCGGTGACGGTGGGTTAGGAGGTGGAAAATCTCCTGTGGTGACAACCATAGTGGGAATTGAAGAATTCCTAGAAGGAGTAACAACATTTGTTTCCATTGCTGCGTGCGACACTGTCTGGCACTTAAAAGGGTGAATTAGTATGATGTTGGGTGCCAAAATATTAGTGGTTGAGGTTTTAGGTGGACTAAGATATTTTGCTCCAAAGTCTAAAACAGTTGATTCCTCTGGATGTTGGTCGGGCACAGTTTCTTGTGACCTGGTCGCTTCAAAAGACCCTTGTTGGTCTAGCTTGCGCCTTAGCGGTGGCGGGGGTGGCTCCAATGTAATCGGTGATAGGCCTTGAAAACTTCGTGATCGCCGGAGCTCATGATCCTCCACTGTGTGAGAATATCAAATACACTCTAGGGCAGTCTAACCGTTCAAAAAACAACACCCACTAAAAAGTCCCTACAAGATAAGATAAGAAAACACTAAACTAATTGGAAGAACAGTTACAACAACCAACACTAGAGAAACTTATCAGTGCAAGTGCAACTCGATCACGGAAGCACCCTATAGGTATACTCTGCAAAGCGTGGCCCAATGTCTGTCCTAGGTACCATGGTATACCCCAGCAGTCACCTGTGTATGTCCCTAAAAATATAGGCAACTAGGTTGCCAGCGCGAACAGTCATCAGGCAGGTACAGTCGAAAGTCGGGTAGACCACAATGAGCAGGGTATCGAGCCCGAAACCTGTCAAGGGTATCGAAAGAAAATGGTCTGGAAGACAACTGAGGACCTCGAACAGATTCGAGACCCATGAAGCCCCGTGGTAAATGCAATCGACAGAATCCCAAAACAAGCCCTCTTTATGTGTTCTCCACTATGATTGGTCCAGCTTTGGAGGGGTTATCTCCACTACCTTTCTGCACACGACCTCATGTTTATCCCCTGTGTTAGAGGGGGGTCCCAGATAACTTTCACGATACTAGACTTTGACACTCCCTAACTCAGACTCCAACGTTTGATTTTAATGGCCTTGAAGAGTTTCCTCTCCAACCTAATCCAAGGCCTTAACCCTAAACTAGTTGGTTGACCCTACAAACATAAAAAGTCTAATGAATTTTAGATTTAGCGTGATTTTTATGGATTGTCTTACGTCAAAGGCTATGAAAGTGAAACTAGTGATGTTTGAAATATGAAAGTAAAATGAACAGAAAGCTTGGAAACAAAAACTTTTCTTTAAACAACTTTTCAAACTTTAAAATTTTTCTAAAATATTTGAACAACAAACTCAAAGTAGGATTTCACTCGACTACGAGCTACTTATGATCTAAGTAAACTGTCAAGAACTTATGAAAACAAAGACTTTTCCCTGGTTACTAATGCAAAACCACACTTTTTAACCAATCAAAGAAACAAAATTTTTTTTTTTATTTGAATGCTCACAAAGCAAAAAAGGAAAAAAACCAACAAGTCAAAACCAAGAAAAATTTTATGGCCTAAGCGTAGATCACAAAGAGTCATGTTAAAAATCACACACAAGTAAATTTTTAAAAATGGACTCTCACACTTGTCTAAAAACCCTATAAAAGAAAATTTTGAGGAAAAACTTATAAACGAAAAAGAAAGCTATTGCTTTGATCAAAACTAAGTTACTGACCACTATGATAGAGACCTGAAAACCTGATAGGTATAGCTCTTGTCAAAGGAAAGGATGATTGCCTCACCTTCAACAAAACTTCTCCTCAAGCACACCACTGACAGTTCAACAAAAAGCGTGTGCACGCAATCTATTTTAAGTCAGAGGGCATGTACACATGTGTTGGCCTTATACAGGCTGTGTGTATCCTGGACTCTGAGACAAAAACAAAAAGACAAGCAAGCTAGCCCAGACAGAGGCTACTAGTACTGAAAACCAGAATCTCTTGAAGACTCAGACACTTACTTTAACAGAAAAAGAAAACCAATCAAGGAAAACTTCATAGAACAAACCAATCCGAGGTGAAACCTAAGCTACAGACTGCAAGCAACAAAGACTATAAAGAGTTCCAGAAAACCCTTGAGAAGGACTACTTCTGACAGGGAAGAGGATGGCTGCCTCTTTAAAAGCAATTTTATGGAATCTACATGAAACTGTCACTTCCTCAGCTAGCGTGTACACACGAGCTGTGAGAATGTAGGGTGTGGGTACACGCGTGTAAACCTTATACAGGATGCATGTACCTCTGTGGGTCTTGAAAAAATTACAGTCAAGCAAAGAAACAAAGATAACTGGTATGGAAGACCAGAATCTTTGTTAGCTTAGACTTTTGTAGAAACTTTAAAAACAGGAAAATGAAACCAATTCTTAAAAATACCCAAAAATATCCCCAGGAACCTTAGAGACTTCCCCAGTATGGTCGCCAATTCTGTTGTGAGTGGGAAATCCCTCTACAGACTAGCACTTAGGATTAGATTATGCATGCAGAAAAGACCCAAAGATCTCTACTTTCTACCGTCGTCCCAAACCTAATCCCCATTATTCTTAAGCAAATACATAGTTAAAAGAGAATACCTTATTACAGGCGTTTGATGTAGATACCTCCTTATTCTTGATCATTTTTTGATTGCAGCTCTCCTCCCAAGGCTGACCTGCATTCACATAAAACAAACAACAAACTCTGCATGCATTTGATCTATAGATTAATGGGTTAGAGATTTCAATAAACACGTATACAATAAATCATAAAAACCTCATATGGTGGGATGAGAAAAGTATCTCTTTATTATTAACTTCAACAAATCAACTTATAATGATGAAGTCGACCACTGCTCCACAAACTGGTCCTGGGATCCTCTTCTACTGTCATCCAACTTCTTTTCTCTATCTTTCTCTTTTCACAAGGAAGGCTAAAGGGTTGGGACAAAGGGAATATGCAATTGGGTATAGTTTCTTTACTATGATTCTCCTCTTCCAAATGGGACCCCTAACCATTCTTTTATAGGCTAGAAGAAGCTAGGTATTTGGGAGAACCCTCGGCCATGCATGGCTGGAAGGTTCAGTTAACTCACCCAAATTTGCGTGTTCCATTGTCAACTTTCCTTTTTTCATGCTTTTGTAGGTACACGTGGGCTGTTTTGGGTCAGTGAGTGTGTACACGTGTGCAGTGATAGAGCAAGGTGTTTGGGCCTTTATAAAAAGTGTTTTTAAGAAGAGTTGTTCAACAGTGTTTTGGCAAAGAAAGAATCTGAGATGGCCTGCTGCCAGGTAAGCTTGTATGGTGCAAATTAGGGTTATAACAGGTTCTCGGTCGAATCACTCCCTGCTCCAACAGGTGTTACAACTTCTTCTTCACTTCATTTGCTTCTAGAACAAACTGTCTATAAAACCCAATGTTCGACAATGGGAAGTATGGAAATAATTCTATTCTTTGATCCACTTCCCTCTTGGGTGGTATCCATTTAGGCTCTTGGAACACTCCTCTGTATGCATGTAGAAAATCCTCCAACTAATGTTTCTTCTCTTTAGTAAACCCCTCCAGGTATGCATTTACTCTTATCGACTCATCACCAAAATGATTTTCTATTAAGAAAAGTAAAACATATTTCTTACTGGAACTAACCAACTTCTTGTCTTGGTTGGTACTTACCAATGATATATGCAATTTTACCTTTTTGTGTGTTGATTGTGTAGGACTTCCCATTCTTGATCAAGCAGTACTGGTTGGCTCTCCACATGAAGATTACATCCCTCATATAGATGTAGGGTCTCCTAAACACTACACCACACATGTCTAGGGGTACTACATCCAAAACCACTTCATCAATAAAGTATGAGATTACAACAAATTTAATCTTACATTGTTTTTTTACCTTTATCTTTGCATCCTTATTTACCTAATCCAATGGATAGGGGCTAGTATTATTGCGAACCTCCACTCCACTCTGAATGACCAAGTTCATTTCCATGAGATTATCCTATGATCACCCTCTAACCTAAGTGTCTCCATGTGAATTTCCCACTAGGTTAAAGCATGGCCCTCTAGTTTCAATCTAGGAAATGATATCATTTTCTCTTCATATATATGGTGAATGCTAAAATAAACTTCTAGTTGTTGCTGTTAGCACCATGATTTTCATGGCTAAGGTTAGAGGTTTGTCAACAATTTGCAAAGTCATTCTTGTTAGCACCCATGTTGTTTTTATGCCTGACATCATCTAACATCTCCAAGGTCCATTTTCAAAAGGAACCTTATCATTTATTTATTCCAATTTCAATTTGCAACTGCGTGCTGCAAAATTCACTGCGCACCACGCAGAGGATTATGTCGCGTAAAGGATGTTGTCAGGTAGAGAATGTCATCGTGCAGAGGATGTTGTCACGCAGAGCATGTTGTCACACAAAGAAGGTTGTTTTGCATAGAATTTTGTCGCGCAATGTATTTCATCGCGCAATGGGATGTCGTGCATACGATGCTGCCGCACAGTGGATTTTTCTGCACATAGGCTACAGGTCGCACTGCACAAATTACTGTTTTAGTGGTAAACTTCAGGATCGATTTCTGACCAACTGGAGAAGAATTTTGAAAATCCCCGAGAGGTTTTTGTCTATGACAAACCAAATAATAAAAACATCTATCATAATTGTAAAATGTGTCATGTATTGGGAGATTCGAAGGAATATTTGAGCCCTATTTTTTAGTTTTCGTAATTTCCTGTTTGAGACATGTTTTTGTGACACGTATACTGGCCGACTAGAGATGAATTTAAAGAAAAAAAGAGAGGTTTTTCTTTATAACGATCTTAAGTACAAAAACCTCTCTCAGTTTCTAAAAATAGTTTTTTATTAGTGATATAAGATGTCATATTTAATGCCAATTTTACTAATTTGTTGCGCATTTTGCTTTGTTTTTGCTGTAGGTTACTATTGTGTAGCAGACTTGCCGTGCAAGGATGAAAAAATGTACAGAAATGCACATGATGACTCATCACAACCATATGGTTGAATTTTTATCGTGATCAATGAGTGTAAATAATATTTCAGTTACAATTATGATTTGTCAAAGTCAGGTTTTCTATTTTTAGTGAATTTGTTGAAGTTATTGTTCTCTTTCAAAGAAAATGGATCCGTGATTCTAGGAGGGGATAGTTAGAACCTAGAATCCAAGGGTGACATTATTTTTCTATATATGGGGATAATTTTTATGTAAACAAGGTTGGTTGGCAAATTTGGTAGATGACAACTATTGTATGTAATTTGAATTTTTGACAGGAATTTAATGCAAAGCTCTTGTAACTTGATGAAAAGATTCTAGTTGTAGTAGTTGGATGTATTGTGTTCCTCTCTTTACGTATGTTCTTCCTGTCATATTTTATTCATATATTTTTCTGTCTATTTCGAAATGAATTTTCAAACTTGCAGATTCACTGTACAACGCCCCTTGTTCACGACACTTAGACAAAACGTTTTCTTCTAAAGATAACTCTGAATTCGCCTGCAGCGACACTCCGAGTTACTTCCTGTATTTTCTCCTGCCACACTTTATAGTTTTACACTAAAGGTTGTTTCTCGCCTAGCCTTATCCTCTCAAGTTCAGTCACTGAGTCATTTGTCCCTGTCTTTTCCTCATATTGACTCCATATACCAAATCTTACTTTCTTGCACCAATATAACCAAAACCCATTATATCAAAGGTCTTAAATCTAGCCATCACTTTCAAAGCCATATCCTGCATGGAAATTGCACCTTCCGAGAGAGCCCTCTCCAGATCCGAAAGGCTAGTTTCAGATCTCAAAGTTGGTTGAAAAAGTTACCTTCGTCGTCTGTTTAATTAGCCGAACAGATTTATGATGTGCTAACAGTTGAAACCAATGACTTTGTTTTAATGCATAGATCTCACCTTGGTATGGATTTATGTCCACTTTCACTTCCATATTGAATTGGGGATATGAAAGTTTAATGTCACTCAAAATTGGATGCTCTTTCTCAGGATTCTTCCTTGACTCCTTTTATGAGTCTTCATGTAAGGTACCATATCTATTATAATAGAAGGAAAAAAAAATATGGTAGAGAATAACAATGGAACAACACAATATATGAAACCACAACACCAAAATAATACCTTTATTGATAAGAAACAATGTTCAATTTACTCTTCGAGGGGGAAACCTCTAGCATAAAAACTCTCTATTACAATAATTCTCAAGACAAAGACTTCTCATGCCTCCTATTATTTATACTAATTCTATCTTCTAATGATCCTTCTAGCGGAATATATTTCTAGAAGCCGAAGCTTCTATTAGGTCTTATTATATTGACTTATTCACATTTATTAAATAGGCCTTATAAACTAATGTCGACCTTTATTACATGAAAATCATATTATTCTACCTACATGAGGGGTTAGGGAGGTTAGGTCCCTAACATGCCCTCCCCTTTGAAAAACATCCTTATCCTCAAGGCTTGAGATGAGGAAATTGTTGCAGAATGGTAGTGGGACTCTATGTGGAATCTTTTGTAGTTGTATCTTTCCACTGCACTAACACTTTCTAGATGGTGCGCTGATGGAGATGACATTGACGCTGGTCAAAGAATGCTTGGGGCTCTAACCAAATGGAACATTTTGCATCCAACCTAGGGAGACAGGTTTTCATTTGGAACTTAGTTCCAATCACCTTCTTTAAGCATGAGACATGAAAAACATGATGCAGCTTAGAATCACTGGTCAGAGCTAAATGGTAGGTAATGGGATCCACACGCCTAAGAATGGAATAAGGACCACAAAATTTGGGAGAAAGCTTCTGGAAATGTTCAACTTTGAGTGAAGTCTACTTATAAGGTTGTAAATGAAGAAACACATAGTCTCCTTTAGAAAATTGACATTCAGAACGACCTTGATCGACTTGCTTCTTCATGCAATTTTGAGCCATCACCAAATTGTCTTTGAGGGTACAAAGAATAGCCTCGTGTACTATAATATTTTTTTAAACCTCCTAAAACTTAGAGACACCTGGCATGTATGAGAGAACTAACGGTGGCTTTTGTCCATATATTGATTCAAAAGGAGTCATGTGAGTGGTTGTATGGTAAGATGTTTTGTATCACCATTTAGCTAGTGGTAACCATTGATACCACTGATTGTAGTGGTCAGATGAAAAATACCTTAAATATTTTTCCAAACACTTGTTGACAATTTCAGTTTGGCCAATAGTCTGGGGATGATAGGCAGTGCTGAGATGTAATTGGTTTCCCTGTAGCTTGAACAATTCTTTCCAAACATTGTTGGTTAACATGGGATCCTTGTCAAAGACAATAGAATGTGGCATGCCATGAAGTTTGAAGATATTATCCATGAAAACTTGAGCCACTATGAATGTGGTGAAGGGATGTTGCACAACACAGAAATGAGCATATTTGGAAAGACAATCAACCACCACCATGATGATTGCATTGTTGCTAGATTTAGGTAAGCCCACAATGAAATCCATAGAAATATCCCACCAATAGAAGGGGGAATTGGAAGGGTTTGGAGTGTTCCTAGGGATTTGACTATTTCACCCTTGTTGCATTGACAAACATCACATTTATCCAAAAAGGTGTGGATGTTCTATTTTATACCATCCCAAAAAAAATATTGTTTGACCCTTTCATAGGTTTTGGTAAATCCTGAATACCCAACAATAGGTGAAGCATGAAGCTTAGAAAGTATAGTATATTTAAGTTGTGATTGTTTGTTTAAATATAGACAACCTTTGTAGATAAGTTCATTATTATTCCAAGAGTACCCTGCAGAAGTTGGAGAATTTTCTTGCAATTGCTGGATCAGGCGAGATATTTTGGGATCTTGCAACCATTCCTAGCGAGCATCTTGGAGCCAAGTAGGTACAACGAAGGAGAGGGAAAAGAGGGACCCTTCTTCTTCATATTTTTGGGAAAGAGAATCAACAACCACATTTCATTTTTCCTTCTTGTACATGATATCACAATCATAGACAAATATCTTGGTTACCCATTTTTGTTTCTCTGGGGATGAAATTCTTTGTTCTAGAAAATACTTGAGGCTATGGTGATCAGTTTTAATTTGGAAACATTTCCCTAATAGATAAGGATTCCATAGATCCACGACATGTAGAATAGCCAAGATTTCCTTTTCATAGATTGATTGGCCCAAATGTATTTCTGAAAGTTGTTTTTTGGTGAAGGCCAAAGACCGACCATATTGCATGTGGACTACCCCAATTCCTTTTCCTGAAGCATTGCATTCCAAGACAAAAGTCTTTATGAAGTTGGGAAGTGATAGGAATAGAGTCATGAACATAGATTATTTCAAGGCATGGAAAGATTGATTAGTTGTTGGAGTGCAAGTGAAGGAATTATTTTTAAGGAGAGCAGTGAGAGGTGCGGTAATTTTTCCATAATTCTTAAAAAAATGCGATAATAACATGTTAAACCCATAAATCCATGCAAGATATTAATATTTTTAGGGCGAGGCCAATCCCTTATAGCTTCAATTTTCTTAGGATCCACTCGTACACCATCCTTGCAAACAATATGACCTAAGCACTCCAGTTATCAGGCTCTAAAGGAACATTTAGATTGTTTGAGGAAACACTGGTGTTGAGAAGTAGATGGACAACTTGATCCACATGGGCATTATGGGATGTCCAAGTTTTACTATAGATGAGAATATCATCAAAGGAAACTAAGACAAAATGACATACAAAAGTAAAGAAGACATGATTCATGAGAATTTGGAAGGTGGAGGGGGAATTACATAGGCCAAAGGGCATGACCAAGAACTCATAGTGACCCTCATGAATTCTAAAGAAAGTCTTGGGAATGTATACTTCTTTCATACGTATCTGGTGTTATCCAGAATGAATATCAAGTTTAGTAAAGTACAGAGCACCACTCAATTCATCCAAGAGATCATCAATGACAAGAATGGGGAATTTGTCTTTGATGGTTAGTTTTATGAGGGCGCAAAAGTTAGGACACATATTCCAAGTACCTTATTTCTTGAGTACCATTACCACAATATAAAAATAGGGGCTGGTACTGGGACGAATAACACCGATTTCGAGAAACTCTTGCATGAGTTTTTCAATTTCAGTCTTCTGGGCAAAAGGATGATGATAAGGCTAAACATTGGGAGGAAGATTGCCAAGGACAAGGGGAATGGAATGATCATGAACACTGTGGGAAGGGGGAAGTCATTGAGGAGTGGAAAAAAAGGCTTGGTGTTTGGATAAGATAGATTGGAGGTCGGGATGCACAAAGGGTGTCTCAACTGCTTGAATGGAATGGAGTTGGGAAATAATACATAAATGACCTTTCTTGAGAATATTTTCCTTTCGATGGGAAATAATGATCTCTGGAGAACCTATTGTGATTCCTTGTAATTGATATTGTTGTCCCTCTCGATGGAATTGCATGGTTAATTCCTTAAAATCCATGAGAATTGGGTCCAGAGTGAGTAACCATTCAACACCTAGCATAATGTCACAACCACCCATGTCGATGGAAAACATATGATATTTTAGGTGGTACTATCCAATTTGAAGATGTGAATTTTTCACAACGCCCACCAAATTTCATGGAACCACCATCGACTATCATGATTTGAAAATTATTGATGACAAAAATATAGTAGTTGGTTTCCTGGGAAATGTGGTGGTGAATAAAATTATGGGTTCTTCCACTATCAACAAGGATGATGATTCCTATGCTTAATATAACCAATGAGCTTGATGGTTTGGGGAGTAGAGAAGCTAATGAGGGAATGCAATGAAATTAATGGTTCAACTTCTGGTGGGTTATCTAGCTTAGTAGTAACATCAGGCGAGGGTAGCTCTTCAATAGGGGAATCTACGACTTCTTCTTCAACAAAATCCTCCAAAATGGCCATAATTTTTTTTTGTTCCTTACACTTGTGTTCGGGAAAATGTTTTTCATCACAATTATAGAAAATTCCCTTGAGTTGGCACTCATTCATTTCGTCCTGAGTTAATTTTTGGACCTTGAGGGGAGTGGCAAGGGGGGAAGGATTGTTGGGTCGAGGACGGGGAAGAAAAGAGGGATTTTTGTTATGGGAAAAAAAAAACTTGTTTGTATTCCTTGGCATGTTTAGTATCTTCCAACCAAGTTTGAGGGAGATCCATGAGGACCTAGGCTCAAATTTCATCCTTTAGGCCATTGATAAAGCATTCCCATAAGAACACATATGTCATTCCGTCTATTCTGAAGGCCAAATTCTCAAAGGAAGTTATAAAGTCTTCCACTGTGCCTGATTGTTTCAACTTGGTCAAACGAACTAAACAATGTGTGTCATTGTCAAAGCAGTCATAGAGCTCTACAACAAATTGGGTCGACACAACATACCCCTTGCATTCATTTTTACGCCATTGCCACCATTTTCAACATTCATGATATATATAGGAAACAACATAACAAAGTTTTTCCAACTCATCGATAATTCCATGCAAAGATAAATAATTATCCATTTGAGTGATCCAACCCGTTGGGTCAGAGCCATCAAATTTATTGACCTCAACTTAGGGAATATGAGGGTCACGATGAAAGGAGTGTTAGAAAAGTAGGTGTGCTCATTTAACCATTAAAAATATAGGAATATTTTCACCCAACCATAGGCCGAAGACATCCCCGAGCACCTAACATTGACAAAGAATAATTTTGGAAGAAAAACCTAGGACTAATAGCCAATCAAAGTAGTGTATCACTCTTCATAGTTAGCATACCAAGAAGAAATTCCAAACCATAACCAAGAGAGAGTCCAAGACTGAAACTAAAAACACAAGTTGCAGTAGCTGCAACTACAACTACTCTCAAGACTTGCACACAACTAAATTTCTGCAGTTGTGAGCTATGTGTGTCAAATGAGCTCTTGCATCTCGTATTTATACTTCTCCTCCTTAGCTATCTAGAACGAATTCTCATTCTGGAGGCTAAAAACTCAATATTAAATATTTCCTTTAGACAACTTGTCTTCTAAGGTCATGTCCAATGATTTAGGGGTTCTTCTTGCTTCTTAGAATATTCTATTCTTGTCATGGTTACATGTGGAGGTTAATACCTCCTGGAGCTACCATAATATTAACACTCCCTCCTAGCTAGGGAGATATTGAAAGAAATGGTCTTGAGAAAAAAACATACCATTCAACCGGTAGCATCATCATAGACATACATGCTATCTCACGATTAGATCATGAGCACCATCATCACTATCAATATCATCTGATAAAATCAACTACATCATATGTCGAATCCATACTCTATCTGAGTAATCATAGTCCATATGAGTAATAATGAATGATTCTTAATAATTCACTCACTCCACAAAGTGATACAAGAACCATTCTTCTAATCTGAACTTATATCCTAGAAGAATAACTATTCCAATAGATGTTGAAAGCCACACCATGGGATACAAGGAATATTCTTCTAATCTAGACATATGCCCTAGAAGAATAAATGTCTTGGACCATTTTCCGTCTGGAGAATGTCTGTCCATCAACACACTGACTATCCATCTAGCTAATAATAATTTTCAACACTACTGATAGTCTACATGGAAATCATAACAATTCCATTCAATATAACACAATTGTGTCTATCCATAGTAGTACACAGCTACTATCTAGTGGTACACAACCACACCAAGTAGCACACGACTATTTAACCAGTGAAAAATAGTCACAACCAGTGGAACACATCCACCACAGTGGCATACAACTACTGTCCAGAGACATACAGTCTCCATAGAAATCATATCATCTTATATCAATCTGCATAAAACAATATCATGATATAAACTGAGTCATCTGGGCCATTCTTCCACTCACATCTGTGAGATCTGGAAGAGCATTTTCCCTTAGAATGTAAAACATCATCCATGGGTTATCTGGACTATTCTTCTCAAGCATATAAGAACAATTGTCCCTGATTTATGAGCCTAGACCATTCACCTAACTGAGCCATTCCTCTGACACTAGTCATAGTGCAACCTGGAGAGAATGAGTCTGCCCTAGGGAATGCTTGTCCTTGATTTCTGAACCTGGGCCATTCACCTAACTAGTCCATTCCTCCAACACTAATCATAGTGAAACCTAGATATAATGATTATTCCCTAGGGAATGACTGTCCAGACCATTTCCTAATGGAAATGACTGTCCTACACCAACCTCCAAAAAAGACAATTCTTCGAAACTTCTCATAACTGTGAACTTTGAAAGAATGACTGCCTGGCGAGGTGGACCATTCTACTTGACCACTATTGAGATTGAATTCCAAGAAGAATGAATTTCCTAGACCATTCCTTATATTGACCACAAGGGGAATCGTTGTCTATGGTACACCAACAATCTATCAGACCATTTTCATTACAAAAATGACTGTCTGATCTGTACCATTTTTTGAACTGGAAAATGCCTGTCTGTTAGAAATCTCAAACCACTTTCCGAACTAGAAAGGAAATTCTCATCCTAGACCATTTTTCGAAATGAAAAATGACTATCCATAAATGAATAACACATCATTTCCCCCTCCCAACCTGGGAGTAATTTCTTCCTTTTTCAATAAGGAAGTCATCTCCATGAGCCCCAACTCGTTTCTTAAGTACACAAACTTTTCATTTTGGACAGAGGATTTACCAAAATATCTACTATCTTCTCATATATGGAGATATATTGGAGAACAACTTCTCTTTTCTGGACTTCATCACGAAGAATATAATTCTTGATCTCAATGTACTTCGGTCTGTCATGGAACACTGGTTTTCTCTAAAGGCTCCATATAGCTTTGATCATTACAGTATATCATGGTCGAGTTCAACACTTTTGTTTCTTTCTATCTCATGACATCGTGGAAAATCTCAAACTAAAACATATCCAAGTAGAACTTCTTTTGTCATCATGAGAGTTTTCCATGGATTAGCAATCCATCATCTCATACTTCTAAGTAACTATTCTGATACACTATCTTTGTCATAGAAAGTTTTCATCGTGCTTCTTCTTTATATGAGATACTCTGCATCATTTTTTTTGAATCCATACAAGGTCTACTTATATTTGCATACATGGGCCTCTTTCTGGTATAAGCTTCTTTCTCACTTGCTTTATTGGGAAGAACAATATTTTACATGTAAATTCCAATCCATGGATACTACAAGAGGTATATCTGGTTTACTGGATTAAGATGTTGTCATAGTCTTCTCCCTCCTTCTAGAAGAAACTATGAATCTTGCAATGCTTCCATTCATAAGTCTTTTTCACATTTTCTTACATACATTGTTCTTTATCATAACTTCCATTTCTTTTACTTGATTTCTTCTTAGTGGGTTCAAACCAAACTGATAGTCTTGTGATTCTCGGTATAATAACTGGTTGTTCTGGCTTTTATTTCTTTCTTGGAATCTTCATGTTCTTCCTTATGTTAATCTTCAACTCTTGGGTCCATGGAGTCTTCTATAGATTCCATTCCCTGAAGATTCCAACTTCTTCCTTTCATCATATAATCATGGATGTAGATGGACAACCAAGGATACTTTAAGGCTTCTTTTCAAAGAAGACTTCTTCTAGAGTCAAACTGAACATGTGTTGTTTTTCATGGCTGATATTTTCATTTGCAACATGGACATATACTTCATAATCCTCAATGGATCATATCATTTAGGATTAGCTCCCTCCTAATCCCTGCTTCATGCATGAATGCATGCTCTTCTTTTGGAATTATGTAATTAGATCCCTCCATCTAAGAGATTTCATGCTTCTGTCTGCATCCTTATTGGTTTCTACAAAGTGTCACGAGTCTTTTTCTAATTTCCTCTTGATTGCCGACTTCTTTCTATTTTGACTTCTTCTTGGTTTCTTTCAAGTTTGATTTTGATTTCATCTTATTTGGCAGTTGTTACTTCTATAATATCTTTCACAGGAATTGTTACCAAGGGTTGTCAACGTACTTCATCTTTTCATGTGTATTTCTTGACTTGTAGTCATCATGATAGAAATACTTATCTTGTTATTATTCCAGAGGTATTGTTTCACTTGAACATATTATCTTCTAAGAAATATATGCAAGATATGTACAAAAAATATGTAAAAATGGTATGTACAAGAACTATGAAGAATATTGTTACCTTGTCTTAGAAGAAAAAGTCTGTTTTATTCTTCTTGGCCTTCTTTGAGGGTTCCCTTTCTTCAACAACTGATGCTTCATTTGTTTCCTTCCTTAGTCCAAACTTCCTCTTATTCCTGAAATTCTTGAATTTTTGTTGTGAAGGCTTGAACATCGTATTTCTTTTGGGATTTCTCTTTTGTGCTAATCCTTGATTCTTCTTGTACACAACAAGTCCTAAGTTCTTCAAATGTGAGATATTCATTTCTTGTGTTCATGCTTGTGGAAAATGCATCCCATGTCTTGGGAAGGTTGTTGAGTACTATATTTACCAATTCCTTGAAATGATTTCTTCAATATCTTATAGTTGATCTCTTAACTGAGAAATTCTCACAGAGTATGATGTTATGCTTTGACCATCATTCATTTTCATGTCACGAAGCTCATTCTTTAGAATCCTTGCTTGTCCAATGTTTCTGACTGAGAAGAGGTTAGTTAGGCCATCATACATCTTCTTAGATGAGTCAATATGAGAGATGTAGGGTATCAAGTGGTATTTTACAGAGTCCACTATGATACTCATCGTATTGATGTCGTTGCCCTTGAAATTCTCCATAACTGCAACGTTATGAGGTTCCTTCTCTTTTCCTTATTCAAACTGTGGTTCCACGATCTTCTCTTTCACGATATCCAACACTTTATTCTTGGAAAGGATGAGGTCAATCCTTTTCTTCCATTCTCTAAAGTTAGAAACCCCTTCTAACTTGTTTTTTGACTTCATAGAGTAATTCATGACTGCTTTGACTTGGTCAACCTTTGACTTTGACCAAAAAAACAAACTTGACATCTTATCTTGTTGAGAGTACGAGGAGGTGCACTAGGTTAGGGAGCACTAGGATATCTAGAAATTAGGTCAACCTATTCACTTAAGGTGCCTTAACAAGAGGGTTAGGGTTTTGTTGCTGTAGTAAAAACTTGACTGCAACTGCAACTGAGAAAAATCCTCCCAATCTATATTCCAATGGTTAGACTTTCCGAAGATATTGTGGGCCCATAACATGTTAGAAAAGTAGGTGTGATCGTTTAACCATAGACAATATAACAATATTTTCACCCAACCATAGGTCGAAGCCACCCCTGAGCACCTAACCTTGACAGAGAATAATTCTGGAAGCAAACCCTAGGCATAATATCCAATAAATGTAGCATATCACTCTCTAGAGTTAGCATACCAAGAAGAAAGTCCAAACCATAACCAAGAGAGAGTCCAAGACTGAAACCGAAAATACAAGTTGCAGTAGATTCAACTGCAACTACTCTCCAAACTTGCACACAACTAAATTTCTGCAGTTGCGAGCTATGCGTGTCAAATGAGCTCTAGAATCTTGTATTTATACTTCTCCTCCTTAGCTATCTAGGCCGACTTCTCATTCTAGAGGATAAAAACTTAATATTGAATATTTCCTTTAACCGATTTGTCTTCTAGGGCTATGTCCAATACTTTAGGGTTTCTTCTTGCTTCCCGTAATATTCTATTCTTGTCAAGGTTACATGTGGAGGCTAATACCTCCCGCAACTACCATAATATCAACAAGGATTTGGATTGAAATATCACATAATGGGAGGAATCAACACCATCTAAGTGGGATGGTTGTTCTGAGGAGGAAGGGCCCTGGGGTCAGTTCAACAACTGGTTGACAATAGACTGGAGGGTGGAAAATTCGCCCATGAATTTGGCATCCATGGCATCAAAGTTTTGCTGGAGTTGGGCCTCGAATTTTGCAAGGCAGGAATTGGTGGAAGCAATATCATAAGTCACTTGCTGGAGGGGCTCCTTATTCTAAGTGATGGAATCTTGTAGGTCTTGGTTGCGAGTGGTGTCCATTTGGATATGAGGGATTATTATAAGGGGAAATGGGTGGGTGGGACTACAGAAAAGAAGGAATTATAAGTGATAGGTACCATGAAGATCAAGGAGAAAAGGGAAATACAATGGGAGAGGTGGAAAATAAGGGCGTCGGGAAGGAGGTCGGGTCCACTGGAAAAAAAATCTTAAAAATTAAAGGTACCACTGCGATTAGGGTGAGGAGAGGAAGCCAATGGGATAGGTACCGAATAAGGTTACCGGTGGGACCATTGTACTTTTTTCTTTTTACTCCTACATAGTTATACTCCTATATGAATAATACTACATTGGTGAAATGCCCAAATTATTAGCAAGAAGAAATGTGTAGGAATTTTGCAACCCGAATTCTATAGACAAGGGTTTTCCTTGTGCTATAGCTCTCTGATATACATGGAGGGTAAAAAAATAGTACTCATCCCAATATCTCAAGGAATAAACTAAGGAGGCTAGACTGTACCCTTGGCTATACTACTTGATTACCCAGGTACTATAGAGTATCTTCCTTTTGTTGTTCTCGGTGGAACTATAACAGTCAGGTGACCGATTAGTTGATCTATGGAGGGTTCAGGATACCTAGGCCAATCCATATACATGTGTTGTTTGATGCGCTACCACTTGAATGGTTATTGACAGGGGTTACAAGAGTGCCCAACAATGTGAGATTAAGTAAATATTGTATTTCCTACATGTATTCTTCCCTGACCAACTAGAAGGTTAGGCATATGCTTTGCTCTCTTTGCTTCGGTTATAAAATTCACATACAAAGGAATGTGAAGTCACTATGGATTTATCTTTTGACAATGTGGCCTAAATGACTGCTACATAATCCTCATCCTTTGTTATGCTCACAAAATACCACTCTTTGATGTTTTTCTTAGCTATGGAACAAGATACAATGCAAAAGAATGGAACCCCTTCTTCTCCTAGTAGCATGGTATTTAACATAATCTGATAGCCATCTAGGGGTAGGGTTTTGATTTTCTCAACCCTCAATTGTGATAATGTTTTGGACCTTCTATAATCTTCTTGAAATTTCACACGTGTCTAGTCCCACACATTTTGAGTAATGGGGGTTGACGTGGAATCCACTCGTACCATGGTGGTAAGCATAGTAGGTCAACTTGCGAGAGGCATAAATTTCACATATGAATTCCGATTGAAGGAATTATTGCATCGTTGGAAATGTCTCATTGGTTAGAATATGGAATCTTCCTCCAGAGTAGGCTTGAACCCAAAAACAAAATTCTTTGTTTCCTTAAAATGGCTTCAGAAGGTTTCAGATGGTTTTTTAGATCCAATTTTCCAAATTGTGACCTACCACTAAAATGGATTTGCAAGTTGATTCCTCCAATTTTTTCCACCTAAAAAGTACCAAGATAGATGCAAAACTATATAATGATCCAATCTAGATCATGCCATTTCATTTATTAGGGCATGTTCATCTTCCAAAGGGTCGTACACTCTATTTCTATGAGTCAAGCCACATTTGTCTGATCGATTTCCATTTCCTATGTAGAATTCATACTTCCTTGAGTCAAACTTCACTTGTCAGACTGCATTTATATCTCTCTAGGTGAATTTACATCGGTCTGTATGAATTTACATTTTCCTTGGAAAATTACCTTGTTTCTTGGTATTCCATCTGATTGTTGGGAATTTCATTGATTGCTGAGAGTTCCCATTAGTTTTTGGGTGTTCCATTTGATTCTTGTCATTCCCATTATTTTCCAACACCTTCTTAGGATAATGGATGGTAAATTATGGAGAAAAGATAATATGGGAATACAAAAAATTTGGGTAAAGATTCTAGGATATTTTAGTCTTGGGTTCGAGGACTTCTAAGAAATAAATCCATATTTTTATTTTTGTCACACCAATCTTGCATGCTACTTGAAACAATCTAGTTTTTGTAATAATTTTGGTGCTATTACAACTCCCTTATTCATTTCCATTAGATTTTGAACTTTTGAAGGGTAGTTATACTTATTGCAACACATCATTTGAGTGGTCTATGATCATTTTGGATCAAAGTTGTTAAGCAAATATATTGATACAAAAACACGTGTTTATGCTCCATTTTCATTTCCTTGCAATTTCTTAGTTGACGAGGATGTAATTTCGATAATACCATTATAGACATTGGTGATGGTCTTGTTGGTTTCACTAGAATTGAGTGTTGGTTGTGGAGCCTGATTATCTTCCTGATTCAGAGGCTTTTGTTTTCAACCATGTTTATACCCCATGAAGGATTTAAACCCCCAAAAAATGTACACTCCTCCACGTGGGGGAGTGCATGGGGGGCTTTCCCCTCCTGCGGGGTCCGGGGGAAAGCGGGCTCATGGAGGAAAAATTGTCTTGTAAATGTATATTGTAATTTCATTGTAAATCTAGACCATTCATTATAAGGTCATAGATCTGATGATAGAAGTTATGTTAGGGTTTTTTTCCATAGAGGGTAACCCTCTTTTATGAAGGAAATGTATTGCGGCTATGTATTATTGCGAGTATTGTATTCTGAGTGAGGAGATTGTGAGAAAAGAAGAGGAAGTTACAACAAGCATGCTATAGGTTGTATCCCTTCATTTATTGGATAATAATAAAGGAAGGACTTGGAAATTTATCTGGTGGACGTATCCCACACTGGGTGAACCACGTATATCTGTATCTCTATATTGTATTGTGTATCTTCTGTGTTTTATTTTCGTATTTGTTTTATTTTAATTCTTCACGATCCTATTTTTCTAACAATTGGTATCAGAGTGAAAGGTAACTCGTAGGAAAATAGGGTTCCTGGTTCGAGTGGGAGAAATGGAGGAAGATGGAAAGTTTAGGGTCAAGAAATTTAACAACCAAAACTACTAGTTATGCAAGATGCAGATGGAAGATTATTTATATCAGAAAGGTATATTCCTACCATTGGGTGGAATAAAAAAGAAGTTGACAGCCATGAAGGACGAAGAATGGGAATTTCTTGACAGAAAGGAACTAAGAATGATATGGCTGAGCCTGACAGCGTTAGTGGCTTTCAATATTTCGAAAGAAAAGACAATGAAGGAGATGATGGATGCATTGGATAAACTATATGAAAAACCCTCGGTGTCCAATACAGTATTTCTAATGAAGATATTATTTAATATGAATATGCCAGAAGGTGGGTCTGTTGCAGATCATTTAAATGAATTTAATACGGTTACTAATCAACTAATTTATGTAAAAGTGGACTTTGATGATGAGGTCAGGGCTCTTATAATCTTGTGCTCATTACCAGAAAGTTGGAACGGCTTGGTCATGGCTGTAAGTAACTCTGTTTCTAGTTCAAACACTTTAAAATTTGATGATGTTGTTGGTGTTATCCTTAGTGAGGAAATGCGATGGAAAAACATAGGTGAGACATCAAGTAATGCGTTAAACATGGAGAATAGGGGAAGACAAAAGGATAGAGGAAAGGGCTTAGGGAACCGCGGTAATTTTAGGAAGGGCATATCCAAATCCAGACTTGGAAAGATAGAGTGCTGAAATTGTGGGAAGAAATGACATTTGAAGAAATACTATAGAGCTCCAAAGAAATGGACAACAGGAGAAAAATCAGGAAGCAAATGTAACAAGTGATGTGTTACAACATTCTTTGATTCTTTCTGTAGATAATATTTCTAAGTCTTGGGTAGTAGATTCAGGGACTTAATTTCATGCCACACCCCATATGAAACATTTTCTAGATTATTATCAAGGTGATTTTGGACAGGTTCATTTTAGTGATGATGCACCATGCAAAATTGTTGGAATGGGAAAGGTAAAAATAAAGCAAAGGAATGGAAACCAATGGTTGTTGAAAGAGGTAAGACATGTTCCAGATCTAAGGAAAAATATATTTTCAATAGGATAGTTAGCAAGTGAAGGTTGTATATCTATATTCATAGATAATATGTGGAAGGTCACCAAAGGATTATTGGTAATAGAAAAAGGAGAGAAGGAAGGTACATTGTATTTATGTACTGGTAATACTAACTTTTATCACTAAAAATAGTCCACAACATTGCACACAATGGTTGAAGAAAATAATCAATGCCAACAGAAATTAGTCCACCTACAACACCAAAATCCATCAAAAGGAAAACAACTATATACTTGGTTCAAAAATCAAAGTGCTCAAAATCACCAAAAGAGGCGCACACACAGTGCGCATAATGCATAGGCTAACACATCCCTCAACACGCGTTGTGCACAAGATGCACAACTATCTATTAGAAAAGATACGTACTTCCATGAATGATGCATTTATGAATCTTGTCGGCCCCTCAACCACTTCTATCTTGACCCCCAACACAATTTGACATTCATATCTGAGCGAAATCTAGCTTGGAGGCTGGTAAAGGGCTAGGAAGTGCCCTAAAAGGCCCCTTGTTCACACTATGAACCAATTATATCTTTCCATGAATGGATGTTATAAATATGTTCCATGGGTGTGTTAGAAAAAGAACTTCAAGGTATTTTTATGCTTCAATAATTTTTCTTTGAGAATCCTCTTTTCTCTTTGAAGCATTCAAGCACCATTGCAATAGGCCATTCCATTCACCTCTTGAGGGAATAGGCATTGTATTTCTTCACCATTGCCATTTCTTCCATTGCATGAAGATAAGAGCTCTCAATTAGGGAACTCAAGAGCTCTCCCAAGGAGGAAGAGAGGACTCATAAGTCCCTGCCATTCTCTACGGTGTTTAGCCTATCAATATATTGATCCATTGGTAGCTATATGTTGGTCATTTTTTGATTTTCATTGTTCTAGTTCTTCAATATTCTCTAACATTTATTTCTTAGTTGTTTTTAGTTGTATTTCTTTGTTTTCATGTGTATTTGGTTATCTAATCAACTCACAAACTTCTGTCTTATTTAGTTGGATTAACTAAGCATGCAAGTGTTGTTTTTTTTCTCACCCAAGTGGCAAAACCAACACAACAGATTGACGACCATACTAGGGATCTATATCTAATTCATCCCTATTTAATATTTGAGAGCACTTCATTTTGATTGTTTTGACATGCAGGTAGCAAAACTAGCCTAGCCCAACCCGCCAAAGTCAAAATTTAGAGCTAAGGAAGGAGTATTTCACTTGGAAATTTCTTCCTCGACACGTGACAAGAAGTGCACAACTTTCAAGGCCCATAGACGCACAATCTGCGCAATGTGCATGAAAAGGGATTCATTACTGTGTGCATTCTATGCCCTCTACGCATATTTCAGAACTGTAGCTCGCGCATAAGCCCATTTTTTTCAAATTGTAAGGGTTTTTATGAATAGTTTAAGGGCCCATAGCCTTCAGATTTTAATTTTCTACACTTTGTAAAGGAAACTACACTTCACTTAGAGTCTTTTCTCACAAGAAAGGTTAGCTAACATAAGCACATAGGGGTAAAAAGAATCACTATTCTTCTCTTTTTCTTTTTTCCACATGGATGGCTCATTTGGATTTTAAAATTTTAAGTTGAAATTACTGCTTTTCATACACAATCACTTAAATTGGGACTAGAAATTAATTTTAACCCTCAATTATGCTCTTCCCCTGCACCCTAGTGTGATCTCGGGAATTATAAAAGGTGGTTGAAAGGAAATTTCATCTCCCTTGAAAAATCATTAGGAGAGGACAAATCCCCCCTAGGGTTCCTCTTTAGTTTTGAAAATCATCTTAAAGCTTTGTAAGGGCCCATACATTCCCACATGTTTACAATCTTAGGATAGTTTCTAAATTCTTTCTTAGTTTAGACAACAATCTAGGAAAGTTAAAAGATAAAAGTAACAGGCCCATACATGCTCGCATGTCTAAAATTCTAGGATAGTTTCAAAATATTTCTTAGTATAGACAACATTCTAGGGAGTTTAAAGGATTTGTAAGGACACATATGTCCACATTGCTAGTTCTTTAGGGATTTAAATATTCCACAAGGTTGTACCAAAGACACATACTAAGCTAGGTAAGAAGATTTGTAAGGACCACAAGAAGTCCACATGCTGCAATATCACACTTAACTTATTAAAATATTTGCACACTTTTCACCTTCTTGCACACAAAGACACTCTTCACACACATATTTTCTATTAGAATAGTGGAGGTCAAAGTAGACTTTATTCAAAAAAGAATTCCTAAAGATCCGACTACTTCTTTGGAAATTATCCACACCAATTAATTCAAACGAGGTTGGTCCATGACCCCAGTCTCTCATCCCACTACATCTAAATTTTTTCTAAGAACGCACTAAATTTTCCTCCATGGGAGGTGCCAAAGGAAATTTTTTAGTCTAGGTAGGATCTCGGGGGTAGACATCCAAATAACCCCCCATTATCAGGTTCTCACATTTTGAAACAATAGAAGTTGAGAATATGGATCTTTTAAATCCTCCAAGTCAAAAGTTCCTATACCATAAGGCATGGAGATACTCGTGAAAGGTCAAAGGCCAAAGTCTAGTTGTTCTGCACATCCCTCCTTGAGTCACCCAAATCTTGTGAGGGCATCCAACCCGTGACCCATTTCTGATGATGAAAATATAAATGCTGCACTTTGACCAAGGAACTTAGTGGCCAAAGTTAGGATATATACCTAGGTGGGTATTGTGGGCTACAATTGCACCTTGATCAGATTTTGTGTGGCTATTGGGAAATATCGCCATCTCTTTCAGGATATGCACCCTCTACCCCTAATTATAACTGATTACTTCAACCTTCACTGGTTTCTCTTCCGATGGCTTCAGACCCCACTGCTGAGTGCTATTGGAAGGCCCAGTGCTAAATTGAGAGGAAGGACGATAGGTATTTTAGGACACGAGTATTTTTTTTAATTGTACCCCCACGTGGACAAAATCCACCTATCCACATTCTTGTTTATTTTACAGTTGATTTATGTATGATGTTCATCTGATTACATGCAAATGTGAGTTATACTATTCTGTGAAGGCCAAAATATCTTGTTCATTTATTTCTCTCGTATCACCATTTGCACACATTCACTTTGATAGTTAGAACCATATGGGAATCACATAACCCTTGTCATTCTAGATGCTTGCAGAATCTCCCTCCTATTCTAGGAGGAGTCTTTAGTCTTTCCAACTCACCAACTCAACCATATCACACCCTAGTAAGTGCTACTGTTTTGGGATCAACTTTACTTGGTTCCACTTTTATTGGGTCCAATGCCCAAGGCCATCGATCTGTTGGTTCTCCCTTACAAGGAGGCGAGAGTCAAAATTATTCTCAAGGGACAAGCCCATTACCTACACACACAATGGCTGGAACCCATCCTCCACCAAATATCCCTATTCCATATTTAGCATCCCTCAATATTCCTGATTTAACCAAACTCACAAATCCCATTTTGCATGACCCCACTTGGCCCAATATGTCTACCAAATTGCCTTCAGATATTCCAAAGATCGAAGGAAAATCAGGGGAATATCTCTCCAACCATGTTATGAACTGCCACTTATGGTGCTCATCAAACAACATCATGGATGATTCCATCCTCTTGAGGTTATTTCAATGAACTCTCACTAGTTCATCAGCCAAATGGTTCGTGGATGAAAAATCAGGGTGCCATGTGACCTTTGAATCATTAGCCAAGGCCTTTTTGACCTTTTTCCAATTACCAGTTCATCATGACACTGGTTTATAACTTCTCTCCGAGTTCAAACAAACTACTACTATCCATATCATTGAGCACATCCATGAATGGCGTCGATGACATAGTTTGTGTAAAGCATACACCACCAAAGAACAATGTCTATATTGGTTTCTCAAATCGCTCGTATATGTTATTTCCAAGGATGTAACATCCAATTTTCCTCAATCAGAAGAGGAAGTCATCAAAAAGGCCCAACAATTTGACCTCATCTATGCTCAATTAGGTTACTTGTACACAGTATTTCCTGATGCACCCAGACCCATACCATTTGGCCAAGACAAACTTGGGATGTCCCACACCGTGGATGGGTTGATTGGTTCTATGACCCATCTCAACCTTACAACCACTCATCACCTACTTATGGTGCAAATAAATATCAACAACCATATGGAGGAATGTCTTATTACCCTCCTCCCAATCACCAACAGTCATATCTTGTTGCTACCCTTCCACCATTGGGTGGACCCCCACTGGTACCCATGATGCATCCGGTCTCTCAACCAAGTATGAGTTAAACCTCAACCCCCACATATAACCCTAGCAGTAGTGGAAGTGATTCAACTTCCTACACACCATATGGATCATCTCCACAAACAATCCATATTTTTCATTTCTTGGTCCTCCCCAACCGGTTTCTCCTCCACTAGGACAACCACATGTCGAAGTTAATTTTGTTTATCCCTCTCCCATTCAATAGGTTCAAACTTTTGAACAATTGAATATGGAAAATCCGACCCATAAGCCTAATAATGAAAAGAATAAAGGAAAAAACCGAAACAATAACAACTTGGGGCCAGGAGGAAATAACCCCCAACAAAACTGTCTCGCTGGGGGCAACCAGAATCAAGGAAACCAAAACCCCCAAGGGAAGAACAATCAACCACGATAAGGGAAGAACAATAATATCAGAACTAACTTCCCTTGCACTCTATGTGGTGAGTATGGACATTATACACACCACTGCCCCCAAATTGCCGATTTAAAATGGATGAAAGAATCCATGAACACACAACGCCCTACAACACTGCCTTCCCCCCAACAGGCCCAACAACATTATTTGCAACCACCACCTCCAACATTGAAGTTATCGACACCCCACTTGATTACAATATCTTTTTTAGACGTTGCTACATGTATGCTATGAAGGTAGTAGCCTCTTCTGTGTTTCGAACGATGATGTTCCCCCATAATGGGAAAATCATCACCATCAACCAACTTACACATTATGAGCCTAATCATTCTGCTAACATTGATAACATTATCCCCCTTGTTTGCACTAGCTCAGATGCATTTTTAGTCATTGACATGGGTCCTAGAATATTCAAGGACCCATCCTTTCTGGGGGCATATCATGGAGCACCACCTCTGCTACACCCTTCTATTTTGGCACAAGTGTGTGTCGTGTCTTCTAATGGAACAAATATCATAGACAATACTCCTCCCACAGAGTCCCCTCCCCACATCGAAATCCCACCAGTCAAAGAACCATCACCTTTGGGGTTCCCTAAGAACCCCACTACACCACTTATCTTGGATCCCCC
>JZKD02S1390391.1:296858-322746 GCA_000966675.3 Picea glauca
TGCACAAAAGAAAGGTATAGATTTTGATGAAATATTTTCTCCTATTGTTAAAATGAATTCAATTAGGACTATTTTAAGTCTTGTGGTAGTAGAAGATTTGCATCTTGAACAATTATATGTAAAAACAACTTTTCTCCATGGGGATTTGGAGGAAGATATTTTTATGAAACAACCACAGGGGTATGAGGTCAAAGGGAAGAAGAATTTGGTATGCAGGTTGAAAAAGATATTGTATGACCTAAATCAAGCTCCAAGGAAGTGGTATTTGAATTTTGACAGGTTTATGACATAATGAGTTTATAGTAGATGTCATTCTGATCACTGTGTTTATTTTAAAAGGCTAGAAAATGGAAGCTATAATATCTGGCTATTGTTTGTAGATGACATGCTTGTTGCAGGGTCTAATATGCAGGATATAAATGTGCTCGAGAAGAAATTAGCTAATACATTTTCGATGAAGGATTTAGGTGCTACAAAGAAAATCCTTGGTATGAGAATAACAAGAGACATGAAAAATCACAAATTGACATTGTCTTAGGGTGAGTACGTAAATAAGGTGTTGGAGAGGTTTAGAATGTAGAATGAAAAACTAGTTAGTACACCTTTGGCCAACCATTTCAAATTAACTAAGGAAATGTGTTCCAAGACACATGAGGAGATAAAATACATGTCCAAGGTCCCTTATTCATCAACAGTTGGTAGCTTGATGTATGCGATGGTTTGCACAAGACCAGATATTGCACATGCAATGGGAGTTGTGAGAAGGTATATGCACAATCCAGGTAAAGAACATTGGGAGGCAGTAAAGTGAATTCTCAGATATTTGAGAGGTACTTCTATTCATGCATTGTCTTTTGAAGGTTCAAACATTTTTCTACAAGTATATGTTGATTCAAATATGGTAGGTGATAAAGATAACAATGTTAGAAAACAGGATCGCGAAGCAATAAAATAAAAAAAATGAGGAAATAAAACACAAAAGATACATAATACAATAGAGACATAGATATGCGTGGTTCACCCAGTGTGGGATACGTCCACCAGATAAATTGTCAGGTCCTTCCTTTATTGTTATCCAACAAATGAAAGGATACAACCTACAACAAACCCGTTGTAACTTCCTCTTCTTTCTCTCACAGTATCCTATCTTAGAATACAATATTCACAATGATCCATAGTTGCAATACATTTCCCTCATAAAAGAGGGTTTCCTTCTAGGGAAAAAACCCTAACATAACTTCTACAATTAGATCTATGACCTTATAATGAACGGTCCATATTTACAATGAAATTACAATATACATTTACAAGATGAATTTTCCTTTGGGGGCTTCACCCCCGAACCCCCGTCGGGGGGCCGCTTGCCCCCAGACCCCACAGAGGGGGTAACCCCCCTCTGCACTCCGTCGCGTGGAATATTTTACATTCTTATGGGGTGTAAATTATTCATGGGGTATAAACACGACTAAAAACAAATACCTCTGAATCAAGAAGATAATCAAGCTCCACAACCAACAATATCCCACTTGGATACTGATCTCAAAAACTCCATCATTGTTGTATATGATGGACTATGATCCTTCTTAGTCCTAGAAAATTTCTCATCTTCACCTTCATGCTTGAAGACCAACTAAAACTGAGAAGGAACTTAGTTTCTTCATGGTTACTCTCTTTGTTAACATGTCTGCAAGATTCTGGATAGTGTGTATCTTTTCCAACTTCAAATGTCCATCTTTCAAGATAGATCGTATGAAATGGTACCTGAGATGTATATTCTTAGTCTTTGAATGGAAGGATGAGTTATTTTCAAGATGAATGACACCTCACTGTCACAGTACAACCTGTTGTTCTCTTGCTTCTTTCCCAATTCCTCCATAAACCTCTGTAACCAAATCATTTCTTTACTAGCCTTTATAGCAACAACATACTCTACCTAAAAACAATAGTAAAAAACTTTTGGTTCACCATAATCAGTCAACAATAAATAATACAATGAAGGAGAGTATCGTCTAGGGGGTCTACTTAACCTGGTAGATATTCTAACAACACTTGCAAGAGTTTAAGGTACCCGCTGATCCTGTTGTTGTACATTTTGATTTTCTGGTGCCTCTGGAATTTCTTTTCAGTGATCTCATCAAGCACTGTATATTTTGGTTTTTCTTTTTCTTGTTTCTTTCCCTGCAATTGATCTTTGTACATGACCTTCTCATTGAATATGACATCTCTACTCCTAATGATTTTGTTTTTTTCATAATACCATAAGCGATAACCAAAATCATTAACACCATATCCAATAAAGGTACACTTATTGGATTTTTCCTTAATATTTGTTCTATTTTCTTTATCAATATGGACAAATGATTCACAACCAAAAGTCTTCAAAAAATAATAGTTTACCTTTTTACCTGTCCATGCCTCCTCTGGAATTATACCATTCAAAGAGCTTGAAGGTCCTCTGGTTATCAAGTAAACAACGATATCTACAACATCTTCCCAGAACTGTAAGGGTAAACCAACATGCAATCTCATACTCCTTGCACGCTCCAGGATTGTCTTGTTCATCCTTTCCGACACACCATTTTATTGTGGTGTTCCTGGAACTGTATTTTCTCTACGAATCCCATGGTATGAACAATAATCATCAAACTCCTTGCTGCAATATTCACCTCCATTGTCTTATCTAAGACACTTCAACCTTTTTCTTGTCTTATTCTTAACCAAATCTTCCCATTTCTTAAAAGTATAAAAAACATCATATTTTTGTCGAATGCAATAAACCCAAGTTTTTATAGTTGCATCATCAATAAAAGTAACATAATAATGAGAGACAACAAGAGATGATACCTGAGCTGGTCCCCATACATCTGTATGCACAAGCTCTAACCTTTCACTCTTCTTTTATTTTCTGACTCTAAGAAATATGACTCTCTTCTGTTTTCCATAAACACAATGCTCACAGAAATCCAAATCAATTTGTTTAAGATCTGGCAACAATTTTTTTTTTTTGAAGTATCCACATCCCCTTTTCACTCATGTGTCCAAGCCTATTATGCCACAGTGCTGCATCCACTCCTATAGAATCTAAAGAGATAGAAGAGTCAATATTATCAGTACATAAATACAATGTACCTACATTCTCTCCTTTTTCTATCACAATGATCCTTTGGTGACCTTCCACACCTTATCTGTAAATATGGATATACATCCTTCACTTTCCAACTGCCCTATTGAAATTAGATTTTTCTGTATATCTGGAACATGTCTTACCTCTTTCAACAACTATTGGTTTCCGTTTCTTTGCTTTATTTTTACCTTTCCCATTCCAACAATTTTTCATGGTGCATCATCACCCAAATGAACTTGTCCAAAATCACCTTGAACATAATATAGAAAATGTTTCCTATGGGGTGTGGCATGAAAAGAAGCACTTGAATCTACTATCCAAGACTCAAAAATATTATCTATAGAAAGAATCAAAGCATCTTGTAACACATCACCTGTTACATTTGCTTCCTGATTTTTCTCTTGTTGTCCATCTCTTTGTTTCTTTGGAGCTCTGTAGTCTTTCTTTAGATGTCCTTTCTTCCCACAATTCCAACACTCTATCTTTCCAAATTTGGATTTTGATCTTCCCTTCCTAGAATTCTCGCGTTTCCCCGATCCCTTTCCTCTATCCTTTTGTCTTCCCCTATTCTCCATGTTTAATGCATTACCTGATGTCTCACCTATGATTTTCCGTCACATTTCCTTGCTAAAGATAACATTGACAACATCATCAAATTTTAAAGTGTTTGAATGAGAGACAGAGTTACTTACAACCATGACCAAGCTGTTCCAACTTTCTGGAAATGAGCACAAGATTAGAAGAGCCCTGACCTCATCATCAAAGTCCACTTTTACAGAACTTAGTTGATTAGTAATCATATTAAATTCATTTAAAAGATCTGCAATAGACCCACCTTCTGACATCTTCATATGAAATAATCTCTTCATTAGAAATACCTTATTGGATGTTGAGGGTTTTTCATATAGTTTAGCCAATGCATCCATCAGATCCTTTGTTGTTTTTTCTTTCAAAATATTGAAATCCACCGACGTTGCCAGGCTCAGTCGTATCGTTCCTAGTGCCTTTCTATCAAGAACCTCCCATTCTTCGTTCTTCATGGTCATAAACTTATTTTCTATTCCACCCAATGGTAGGAATAGATCCTTCTGATATAAATAATCCTCCATCTGCATCTTCCATAACTGGTATTTTTGGTCGTTAAATTTCTTGACCCCAAACTTTCCATCTTCTGCCATTGCTCCCACTCGAGCCAGGAACCCTCTTTTCCTGCGAGTTACCTTTTTCTCTGATACCAGTTTTTAGAAAAACAAGATCACAGAGCAATAAAATAAAAAAAATGAGGAAATAAAACACAAAAGATACACAATACAATAGAGACAGAGATATACGTGGTTCACCCAGTGTGGGCTATGTCCATTAGAGAAATTTCTAGGTACTTCTTTTATTATTATCCAGCAAATGAAGGGATACAACCTACAAAAAACCCGCTGTAACTTCCTCTTCTTTTTCTCATAGTATCCTTGTTATAGCAAGATTTGCCTCACCATTTCTATCTTGCACAGAGGGCCTTTTTCCATTTCCCTATGCAGACTTGTCATCCCTTTTTGATGAATCCAGAGCTAAAAATACACATTTTTCCACATATACGTGCCCTATCTACTATACAACATGTGTATACGCAGGTTGCTCCACTACAACCCGTGTACATCGAGATTTGTGCCAGAAAATACAAAAATGAAGTCAGGTTTCCATGTCACGATAGGAGATATTTGATCCCAGGCCTTCCATATATTGGAAACTTTCTGACTTGGCCCTTCAGTTGCATTTTGAAGGCTATAAGAGCACAATTCTGAGCTATGGAAAATGGGAGAAAGCATTCAACTTTGAGAGCAAAGTTACTCTGGAGAAATTACTTCATATTGACTTTGCATCCCTTTGTCCCTCAAGTCTGAACATAGTGTTCAGATCCCAAGCTCTTTCCCTATTGTTGAGAGAACCTCATTGTATCTTTTCTATGAGCTTTCCTTTGATGGAGGATTGAAGTGGTGGAGACCCAGTTGGAAGGAACTTGGTTTCTTGGTTCTGAACCGTGCCGACATGAAAGTCTGTAATGTTATCACTTTTACTGATAATTTATTAATAGAAATACTCCTTTCCCGTCCTATTGGTATCATGCAAATATATGATTATTATCCATGGGCATGTTTGTAATGTTTATTGATGGATTATGCTATCTAATGGGCTAACTTTTTATATTATCACTATATGCTTGCTCTACTTGCTAGTTGAGAACTTGTCACAGGCATAAAGATTTGGTCGAAGTGCTCAATGGTGGACATCTTCAAACGTTGGAAGGAGGTAGGCTTATTTCTTATCTTGCTTGCACATTGGTTTATATAGCATATGTTGGAATTGAGTAGATTCTGCAGTCATACCTGTTTGTTGTGGTTTACCCTGGCCATAAAGACTTTTTCCCTCGTAATAGAATTGGCGACTCCACTGGGGAAAGATCTTCTTTCTAAGCGTTGAAGTACTTTTTCTCCTTGCATTGCTCTTTTTCCTTTGTGTTTCTTGTCGTATCACTGCTTGACAGATTCTATTCACTATGGGTCTGAGTTTTCAGCCTTTTACCCTTGCCCGACCTTGTTTTCAAGCCTGTACACGCCTTTTGCCTTGATAGTCACGTACACACGCGTGCTGTCTCACTGCAAGCTGCATATATACACACTGTTTACCTGAAAAGTCACATATACCACTTTTCCTTGCCTGTTTTCTTGGTTTTGTGATTGTTGGGTGGGATTTGATAGTTGTTGAGCCTTCTTAGGTATCTGTAGTGCCTGTTAAGATTCTTCGAGTTGACAGGAAACTTGTTTGGAGTAGAATTTTTGGGCAGAGTCTTTCTCATTTTTTTTTCATTTTTGATTTGTCCTTGAACTCTGGGTTGTTTGCTTGGCTACTTGGTATTCTTCTTGAGTTATTTCGTTTATACACAATAGAATTTATATATCAAGTTTCTTATCAGTCCATGCATTTTCTTTTTAGTATATTGAAAATACAAAAAAATAGGCATTTTACATTGCTTGGCATTTTTGTCTTCTGAATCTTTATCATTAGCTTAGTGCATTTAGTGAAATGTTGCATTTTACTTCTGAATTACAGAGTAGAAATTGAAAATTGCACTGTTTTTATATGCATATCATTCATTGAAAAATTAAAATTAGACTTTGCATTATATTTATATTTATTTTCTTGCAGAGTCATACTATCATGAATTTCACTTACATACCCTTTTTGAGTAATCACGACCAATAAAATTTATGCTTTAAACTAAAATTGATTAGTGACGATTTTATTTTTTAGGGTGCACAAACTAGTCTAGGATTTAGTGCCTTGGAATAGGATTTTGTGAGTAAAATTCTCCAAGTCAATTAAATCAACATATGTGTCTGAGACAGGGAGTTGATAAGTCCATTGTATAACTGGTAAGATCAGGAGGCTCCACTCACACCAGATTTAATCATGAGGTCACACAAAGTTAGCTAAAGGGATAACCCTCGGATACTTTCCTAGCATCAGAGATATTTCTGTGGATTTATTCGTATTTGGGGATCTTGCTAGTACCCATACCTTTGTGAGAGGCGGTGCTTTCAAGGTTTCAGGCTTTGATACCCTTCCCATATGGTAATCTAGATTTATGATTGCTCGCCTGTGCATCGTTTATACAATGGTTTATTAGTTTCTTGACTTAGGTATCTCATAGGTTACTTGCAGGGGTTATTCTGCTTGTACCCTGGGCCAGATAGGGGTCGAAAAAAAACCAACATTTATGGAATATTACCTCTCTGGGGGGATCTAACCGACTAGTTGTTAAGCCTACAAGGGCCCCTATAACTAATTCTGCTACCTCAAAACTTTAGTGGGGAGTCTCAGGTCCCTCTTGGATGAGACATACCTTCTTTAGCGAGGGAGGCCACTCAACCAATTTATCTCGTTTGCATGCATATTGGCTGTTTGAATTTTTGGTATGATCTTTGACTAATAGTTGGCCTTAGGAGTCTCTTTTGGGTGTCATCATAATGGATAGTGGAGTTTCTTTTTCTCCCTCGTTTACTGCTACCCATCCCATGATACCTACTCATTTCATGGGGTCAGATCCTTTTGCTTTTCACAATGGTATGTAGAACTATAACACTCAGTCCATACCTTGGGTCTCTAGTCATTTTTCTGTTGATATGCCTTCACCCGTGCAATCCTCTCCCTCGCCCACGTATATGAATCCTAGCATTGGATCCGGGGGCACCATGGCTCCGATGCCTACTTCTTCGTTTGATATGAGTCATGTCCCCATGGGAGTTTGGAACCTTCCCCCTTATGGATCCAATGCTAGATATTCTCTTCCAGGAGCCAGTGCTAAGATGGGTACTTGTCCCACTTATTACACCCCATCCATGTATCTTTCATCTGCCATGTTGGTTCTGTTGAACACTTTTTCCATGACAGGCCCTCAAATACCCCCAGGTATTTCATATGGGGATAATCAATTTTATAGTTCGGGCTACCCTCTTTATGAGACCCCTTCATAAGGGGGCAACATATATCATCACTTGAATAATTCTTATCCTACCTCCATCTCTTAGCAGACCTCAATGATGATGCATGTCCAAACCTCTTCGAACCATTTTGGCATAGGCCACCACCTTTCTGAGTAGGGACAAGAGATACACCAGCATCCTTCTTGGCCTGCAATGTTTAAAAACCAATATTTCCCTGGACCTTGGCATCAAATGCCACAATATACTTCTAGCCCAGTCATTATCATTCATATTGGTGCTCCATCATCAACCTCTGCCGGTGATGACGAGAGCATGTCACCAGCCGTTGTAAACAACACTAGGGGCATCGAGAAGCTTAGATGTCTCAGATGTAAGCCTAATTTCCTTTCCAGGACTTGTGAAGGAAGTCACCTTACTCGTTTGTGTTTGTCTAATACTGAGATACTAGGAGCATGAAGCTCTCCCAAGATCCCTTCAGATTCTGAGACATATGTAATTTCCTTGCACCCTGTTCCTCCTTCGAGCGACATGGTGCTACCTTCTCCTAACCTTCCCCCCGTTATCAAAGATCCTATATCTATCACCATGCATCCTCTTCATCCTAGATATGAAAAGGTGGTCATACCAGTGAAATCTCTAGTCAGTTCCACTCTCCGTGTAGAGAATGATACATCCTTCAGTCATGTCAGATCCTTCTCCTTCTGAATGAGAGAGATTTATTCTTCCCCCGAGTGCTCTCCCTCCAAGTCCTGATGAGGTTCCCTTCAATTCAGATGACTTGATGGGGTATCCCATACCCCCACCTATGTATTTTCCAATAAGAGACATTATTAGAACCATCACAAAGACTATATACTCCGTTATCACTTTCTCCTCCTCAACTTGGAGAGCTTTGGGTTTTCCCAAGATTTTTTCAGCTATTCGTAAGATACTGACCTTCCGCAGAAGACCGTTATGGGAGCCTTGGCCTCCCCCTTTACATGTTGATTAGAACAACATCAACAAGTATTAGTTAAGCTCTTTTCTGAATTGAATAAAAACCGAAAATATTTCCGAGTGATTTGTCCCTTTCACACTCATTAAATTGGATTTGAAAGGTCGTGAGTCTTAGTTAAGCTCTTTTCCGAATCGTTACCAAAAATAGAAAAGATCGCCGAGTGAACTTGTCTTTTTCACACTCGTAAATTGGATTTGAAAAGACATCTATTTGGCACAAGTTTATCCCCTTTTCACACCAAGTAGACTAAAAGACATAAAAAGGACATTTTTTTGGCATTAAGTTGTGATTACATCTCATGCCCTCACTTGCAGTATTGAGCCTTTAGCCGGTTCTCGCATTGTGTTATAAACTGTTTCCTAAGAAGATTTTGCATCCTCAACCAAGCAGAGCCTTGTTTATATCCTTCACAATTTGACACCCTATACCCTGGAGGGAACAACACCCTAAGTGTCCATATCCTGCATGCATTTCCTTGCATTGAGCATAGGTACGTTCCACTGTTGGAACTAGTTTTTCTTACTTGCAACACTCATTTCCTCCTATATATCATAGCATTCATTTGTTATGAAAAACCAAAAAAGGATGAGCAAGAAGGGAGTACTATATTATATTTGGTAGCAGTTGTGCCACCTTTGAACATAACACAAAGTTATTGAGTCCTTGTGTCATCATAATTTTGGGTTTAGCATGGCCTTAGGAAGCTGATATCATTACAGATTTTTCTCTACCGACTGGTTACTCTTCTAGTCCCTATAGAGAACATTATTGATGCCTCCTGCATCTAATAGTTACATCATTGATTCTATGCTATCGGAGTCTACCATATGTCTCATGCTCTTGTTCAAAGGAAGTATATCAACCTGTGTCGACCATTCCTCAGAACTCTTGAATTTTCATGTCGGCCATACCCTCAATTTGTCTCAGAATCACATGATACTATGGTCTTATCATGCACCCTAGCACTACTTTCATCATTGGTATGTCACCTTGAACTCAATAGTCAAAATTTCATCATTGGTCGTTAACTGGGTGGTTTCCCTTGTGTTTGACAGCAAGACATCTATTCACACTTTGGGATTCGTGCAGTGTCTTGGATACCATTAGCCTTATTGGTGGTTTCCTCGCATTTGTCATCATTTTTCATCATTGGATGCTATTCAAAGGGTCTTTTTCATGTACCACTTGCATTTGGCACACGCGAAAGACACACAGGGTCATTGGTTCGTGATGTTCTTTGTCCGATCTCCACCAAATTATGAAGCTCCTGCTTTATTCCTCATGCTGACTGATGAGAGATGCCTTAATGCTCTCCTTTCAACGAGTCTCTTTCCATCAACTTCAGCTCATTTATTCTAGATATGGGACCTAGATTTTTATGAGTACCGTGAGGCTTGCAGTCATTAGTGGTAGGATTTCTTGCCATTGATAGATGGGAATATATCAATGGATTCCTCAAGTGTTCGACACCGACTCCTTTATTCACACTTGTAGGAATGTGCTCGGTGCCTTGATACCTACTTTCATTATTGGTAGGTTGTCTCACATTTGTTAATGGTATACTTCAATGACCGGTAATCAAACAATGTCTCATTATGTTCAACCTCAACTCCTTTATTCACATGATGTAGACTTGCACCCTTGGCAGATAGTGTAGAAGACTTGAAGACATCACTATGTGGCCGCAATGTTCCTGAGCTATTGATTCCCTTTCATTGGACCAACACCTATTTGACTTCAATAATCACGGGACATTAGATTATACTCCATTGTATACAGATATATTTAGATTGGTTTTGAGACTGGTTCTACTGGGCCTTGTTCATGATTATGATATCTTTTGGCATATAACCGCATTTGTATTTGCCTATTCATGACCACATACACTTATTTGGTATATTTTCCACGTGGATCTACATTGTATTCTATTGGCAACCATGTATGTAAAGTCAAAACAAAATGTAATGAGCAACTAGTCTTTCCAGCTGGGTTTACACCACTCCACTTCTGGGTTATTTATAATGTATTTCGACCATCACAGATACTCCTCTGATCTCACAAATTAGGGGGCATATTTTATAGCAAGATTTTCCTCACCATTGCTATCTTGCATAGAGGGCCTTTTTCCATTTCCCTATGCAGACTTGTCATCCCTTTTTGATGAATCCAGAGCTAAAAATACATATTTTTCCACATATACGCTCCCTATCTACTATACAACATGTGTATACGCAAGTTGCTCCACTACAACCTGCGTACATCGGGATTTGTGCCAAAAAATACAAAAATGAAGTCAGGTTTCCATGTCACAACATGAGATCTCTGATCCTTGGCCTTCCATATACTGGAAACGTTCCGACTCAGCCCTTCAGTTGCATTTTGAAGGATATAAGAGCACAATTCCGAGATATGAAAAAGGGGAGAAAGCATTCAACTTTGAGAGAAAAGTTATTCTGGAGAAATTAATTCATATTGAGTCTACATCCCTTTGTCCCTCAAGTCTAAACACAGTGTTCATCCCCCAAGCTCTTTCCCTATTGTTGAGAGAACCTCATTGTCTCTTTTCTATGAGCTTTCTTTTAATGGAGGATTGAAGTGGTGGAGACCCAGTTGGAAGGAACTTGGTTTCTTGGTTCCGAACTGTGCCAACACGGAAGTCTATAACGTTATCACTTCTGCTGATCATTTATTAATAGAAATACTCCTTTCCTGTCCTATTGGTATCATGCAAATATATGATTATTATCCATGGGCATGTTTGTAATGTTTATTGATGGATTATGCTATCTAATGTGCTAACTTTTTATATTATCAATATATGCTTTCTCTACTTGCTAGTTGAGAACTTGTTGTAGGTATAAAGCTTTGGGTCGACATGCTCAACGATGGACATTTTCAAACGTTGGAATGAGGTAGGCTTCTTTCTTATCTCGCTTGCACATTGGTTTATATAGCATATGTTGGAATTGAGTAGATTTTTGCAGTCATACCTGCCTGTTGTGGTTTACCCTTTCCATAGACAGTTTTTCCCTCATAACACTCCTATCTCAAAATAAAATATTCACAATGACCCATAGCCATAATACATTTCCCTCATAAAAGAGGGTTTCCTTATAGGGTACAAAAACCTAACATAACTTCTACCGTCAGATCTGTGACCTTACAATATACATTTAGAAGGAATTTTTTCCTTTGGGGGTTTTTCCCCCAAACCCCCATTGGGGAACGCTGTCCCCCAAACCCCCATCGGGGGCCTGCTTGCCCTCGGACCCCCTAGCCGGGGGGATGGACCCCCCAGACCCCGTAGAGGGGGTAAACCCCCTCTATTCTCCCCCGCGTGGAAGAGTGTACATTCTTTTGTGGTGTAAAGTCTTCATGGGGTATAAACATGACTGAAAACAAAGACCTCTGAATTAGGAAGATAATCAGGCTCCACAACCAACAAGTAGGAGGAGCACCACAGGGTATGTTTTTACTATAGGTGGAACAATAGTAAGATGGTTTTCCAAACTACAATTTTTTTTTTCACTTTCAACAATAGAGGTAGATTATGTTGTTGCTACAAAGGCCAGTAAAGAGATGATTTGGTTAGAGAGGTTTATGGAGGAATTGGGAAAGAAGCAAGAGAATAGGAGGTTGTACTATGACATCGAGAGTTCCTTTCATCTTGCAAATAACTCAGCCTTCCATTCGAAGACTAAGAATATACAACAAAGGTACCATTTCATATGATCCATCTTGGAAGATGGACATTGAAGTTGGAAAAGATACACACTAGCCAGAATCCTGCAAACATGTTAACAAAGGGAGTAACCAGGGAGAAATTGAAATCCTGCTCAGTTTCAGTTGGTATTCAAGCATGAAAGTGAATATGAGAAATTTTCCAGGTCCAACAAGGATCATAGTCCAATAGATGCATCAACGATGGAGTTGTTGAGATCAGTCTCCAAGTGGGAGATTGTTGGTTGTGGAGCCTGATTATCTTCCTGATTCATAGGATTTTGTTTTCAATTGTGTTTATACCCCATGAATACTTTACACCATGGAATAATGTACACTCCTCCATGCGGGGGAGTGCAGGGAGGGCTTTCCCCTCCTGAAGGTTTAAGAGGCAAGCAGGCCCCCGGCGGGGGTTTGGGGGTGAAGCCCACAAAGGAAAATTTGCCTTGTAAATGTATATTGTAATTTCATTGTAAATCTAAATTGTTCATTATAAGGTCACATATGTGATGATGGAAGTTATGTTAGGGTTTTTTTCCCTAGAAGGTAACTTTATTTTATGAGGGAAATGTATTGCGACTATGTATTATTGCGAATATTGTATTATGAGTGAGGACACTGTGAGAGAAGAAGAGGAAGTTACAATGGGTGTGATGTAGGTTGTATCCCTTCATTTGATGGATAATAATAAAGGAAGAACCTAGAAATTTCTCTAGTGGATGTAGCCCACACATATCCGTGTCTCTATATTGTATTGTATATCTTCTGTGTTTTATTTCCGCATTTGTTTTATTTTATTGGTCCGCGATCCTGTTTTTATAACATTGAGTTATATTGCACACTTTGTTTTGATCCTTGAATGATTTTGAGTAAGTAAGGAGACATTCAAAGTTGTTATAGAACAACTATTCACATTTCATTTAAAGAGTGAAAGATGGGTTACAGGTTGCACTCACATAGTTGAGAACCATAACATATCAGTTTTCCCATTATCTTTCTTACAATCAAGGAACCTTAGAGAAAACATCCTTGTAGAGAATACTTTGGTATCACATGCCCAACAAGTTGAATCATCCTTTGATCCCCAAGGAGGAGGAGCAAGAAGAGAAGTTGCAACCTAGGAAGAGAAGAGATGGATTTGCAGTTAGGGAGAGAAGAGAGATCCTTGTGAAGGGAATATGAATAGAGGCCTAGTAGCATTTGTGTAGACATAACTCTCTATGGAGATAGAGACAAGAAATTGAATTTAATTCCACACATTATCTCTATTGGTGAAACAAGTGGGCTATGAGTCACACATTTACCAATCAATCTGGGGGAGGAGAACCTATAATCCTCCTAGATTGAGATGGTGTTGTATTAACTAATTTGAATTTTAATATTAATAAAAAAATTCAAGAAACCAAAAACAAAAATCCAAGTTATTGCGGTAAAATTATCCCCTCCAATTTATTATAAAATATTTAAATATTAAATTTTAATTATTCAACAGATAGTGAAAAGAATCTCTATAATATGGTATTGGATTTGTTAGGAAAGTTTTAGAAATGCATAACATGTGTCCCCAATTACTTTTATATATTTAGCATTTTGTTCCAATCAAATTGCTTCACTTCCGTATATAAACATTATAAAAAATAGAGGTTAATAATTAATTATTTTTTATGCTTTTAAATTTTAAAAGATCATTCTTTTTTAATTAAGTATTTTTTTTAATATATGTAATTAAGTGAGGTGAATCCACTTCTCCCTCCGTCCCATATCAATCTTTGCATGCATTTCAAATCTCCATCTCTCGCATGCATATCAAATCTCCATGAGAAGTACTTAAGAGGGTGTCTGAGAAATAGTTAAGGGGGTGTCTGCATGCATGTCAAATAGTTAATGGGGCATGATAAATACTGGATTTGGCTTTCAAAACTGCATTGAGGATGAGGAAGCACTAACACTGCATTGAGGATGACGACGAAAGTACATTTGGTGAACTTCCATGGTGATGCATGAAGTTCACCAAATAGAATTTTATCACTCTCAACAAGAAAACAGAAGCTCTGAAACCAATTATCTTGACTGCACTCTCAGTTGGTCCACACCGATGTGAATCTGGTTTCAAGGATATTGTTGTCAATATAAAGATTCCCTCTCATTTTCTTTGTCTTTGTGTTTCATTTTCTTTTTTTCGTTTGTGTGCAAGTCCTATAAATAATTGTCAATGGTGTCCTCAATAGAATTAATTTAATATTTTGCAAAAATATGATGCCTCCTAGGAAGTTACAATGCAGAGCACCTAGGGGAAGAATTTTTTTGAGTGGGATTGCATATTCAACAAGTTAAAAGAGACGTTTCTTGGACAGTCAAAGAAAGATAAAAGTGTCGGTACTCTTTCCATGTTCTATAAAGGGAGAAAAGAAAATTAAGATCTTATATGACACACTCTCTCTGATGAATTACATTTCTTCTTATTAATCACATGAAAAAAAATTGTATACACAAAAAATTGTATATATATATATTGTAAATGCCCAGATTCATGCAGAAATAACAATAAAAATATACATGCGACATACATGGGGAAAACCCACAAACATAAACACTTGAATAAATACACATCATGTAAATTAACACACAATTGATACTTATATTTGATATAATACCACCAACTGCGTGCAGTCTTTCCGCAATCCTCCCAGCCTTAGACCATGTTGCCCATAACTCTTAGCAGTGGGTCACCCCTTAGTTGGGACTAAACTCCACTCAAGTAAAGGGATTTATAACTAGGTTGAAGCTACATAATCAACATGAAGGATTTCATTCAAGGAGACCACTTAAACTAACATCATACAACCTCTCATTCCCCACATGTCTGTCCCTCCCTAGGAAGTGTGCCCCTTCTCTGCTCAATAGTCATTCATCTACCCCACTACCCTTACAAGGATTCAACAATAAGCCAGACATGAAGTATCAACACACTGTATCTGCAATTGGGATTCCTTATAAAATCGCTTTCCCAATAATTATCTCACCTGGAGAGAGTTTCTCATGATCCTAACAACCCACCTCTTCAATCCAGCTCCTAAGTCAACTAGGTACCATATTAGATGAATGAAACAACAAAATCCAGGTATGGAGCAGGTGATGCCAGCAGGAACAACCTTCGGGTTTGGTATTGGCACTGCTCCTAACAGAAAGGCACATGTGCGCTGTTCCTCCCAGGATGGGTATGGGATACTGCTGAAAACAAGAAATGTACGGGTATAGCTCAAGGAGTTCTTGCATGATGGATAGGTTGAGTGATAGAGAGAAATTTATTTGAGTTGTGAATTGATTGGTGAAAGGGAAAAATGGATGAGTGTGTCTGAAATGGAATAATTTCCCCACATTGATTTGCATGTGCCCTTGTTGAAACATGGCCCTCCAGGAACTCGTTCATCTCCAATTATATTTCATTTCTCTTTCTCATAATAACTTAGGATATAATAAGTTATATCCATAGCTTTGTCTTTTAGGAATAATATTATAATATTCCCTTGGAGATAAGCCCTCTATCTTAGCCCCTTTCCTAGGCTCTTATCCCTCCGTTTCCCTTCCTAGTGGAGTTTAGTCCCCCATATTATTTTATCATGGTTTTTCTACATGCAACGATGTATTTTATTAATGATATGAGTGTTTACATATACAAATATAGGCTCACTGGCCTTTAGCATCTAGGCTCTATGGCCTAATAATCACATAAGCCTTCTGTCCTATAATAAATTGGCTCACCATCCTATAAAACATTTTCACATTTACAATCAGAGATTGATATTAGGGGTGTTACATCCCCCTCCCCTTATTTATTCACTATCCTCAGTGCAATATATATACACATTTAGCACCAAAATTTCAAAAAATTTCAAAAAGATGCGGGTATTCTTCATGCATAGCATCCTCGTGCTCCTAAGTTTCATCCTCAGGACCGTACCAGGTCCATTGGACCTTTACTAGCTCTATGAATTGATTCCAAAGCTACTTGGTCTTCCAGTCCAATATGCACACTAGATGCACTTGGAAAGGTCCTTCTTGCTCCACATGAATCACATTCCAATCAATAACATGATTAGCATCAGGTACATACTTTTTGAGAAATGATACATGTAATACATTATGAATATACATTGATGTAGGTAATGAAAGCTTGTATACTATAGGCCCAATCCTCTCCAAGATTTGAAACATCCCACAATAATGAGCTGCCAACTTTGAACAATTTCCCAACTTTAGGGAACTTCTGTTGGCCTTTACTTTCAAGAATACATGGTCACCCACTTTAAATTCCCTGTTAGTTCTGCGCTTATCAATATAGATTTTCTACCTGTCTTGAGTATCCTTTAAATTCTGTTCTATTTTAAACATTCGCTCTTCCATTTCCCTAAGTAACTCTGGCCCAACCACTTCTCTATCTGTTGGGTTGTCTCAGCTTACAGGTGTGTTGCACCTTTTTCCATAAAGTGCCTCAAATGAGATCATCTTTAGGGATGCTTGGTACCCATTATTATAAGAAAATTCCACCAAGTGTAGGTAGTGTTCCCATTTTGATGGTTTATCCATCACATGCATTCTCAACATATCCTCAATCACTTGATTCACCCTCTCTCTCTGTCCATCAGATTTTGGATGATAAGTTGTGCTAAAATTCAAATTCGTTCTAAATCCTTTAAATAATCCTTTCTAGAAATTTGATGTAAAATTTGGATCTCTGTCAAACACAATTGTCTTTGGTATACCATGCAGTCGAGAAATTTCTCTCGTATAAATATCAACAATGTTGGTTGACTTATGAGTGAGCTTCACTGGAATAAAATGGGCAGCTTTGGTAAGCTTATCCACCACTACCATGTGCTTCTTGTTTGTTCTGGGTAGATTGGTGATGAAATCCATTGTTACCACTTCCCATTTCCACTCAGGAATGGGTATTAGATGTAACAACCTAGCTGGGTGTCTATTCTCAGCCTTGACCTTTTTACACTCCAAACATTTGGCAATATACTCCACAACTTCATTCTTCATGTCTGGCCAACAATATTGGCTCTTGATAGCTTCATTGATTTTCTGATACAATGTATGCCCAACATAGGTTACAATATGCATTTCTTTGAATATCAGATTTTTCAATTCCTGAGAATTTGGTACATAAATTTTGCCTCTATACATGATAATTTCATCATTTCCTAGCTTGTAGTCTTCAATTTTCTGTTGCAAAATACCTTGCTATAACTTTGTTACTATTTCCATGTATTGCAAATATGATTTTGCAGCCTCCAAGATTTTGTCATTCAAATATGATTGGTACATGATGATGGATGTAGCATGCAACTCATGCACCCCTCTTCTCAGTGCATTAACCACCTTGTTCTCTTTCCCTTTGATATGCTTTATATCAAAGTCATATTCACTAAGAAATTATAACCACCTTCTTTGCCTGACATTTAGAGTTGGTTGTTCGAATAAATATTTCAGACCATGATGGTTTGTCCTCAACTTGAACCTTTTCCTCATGAGGTAGTGCCTTCACATATTCAATGTATGCACTATGGCTTCCAACTCCAAATCATGAGTGGCATAGTGCCTTTCATGATCCTTTAACTTTTTGGATTCATAACATACAACATATCCATTTTGAATGAGGACTCCACCAAGTCCTTCTTTACATGCATCAGTGCATACAATGAAATCTTGATTTGGATCCACAATCCTTAGTAATATTGGAACATTAGATAATAAATGCTTCGAGTGTTGGAAACTCTTTTCACACTCCAATGTCCACTGAAACTTCACTCCATTATTTTTCAAGGAGGTGATCGGGTGTGCAATTTTTGAGAATCCTTCAATAAATATTCTATAGTAGCCTGCAAGGCCCATGAATGATTTAACCTCTGTCACATTCTTAGGTGTTGACCATCCTCTAATGTCCTCAATCTTTTCAGGATCCATTGCTATCCCTTCCTCTGATATGATATGTCCCAAATAATGAATTTGTTTCTGGTAAAATGAGCACTTGCTCAATTTGGCATACAACAAATTCTCCCTTAATACCTGTAGTACCATCCTCAAGTTTTGTTCATGCTCTTCCTTTGACTTAGAATATATAATAATTTCATCCAAAAAGACAATGACAAACTTATCTAAGTATTCTATGAAAACACCATTCATTAAACACATGAAGACAACTGGTGCATTTGATAACCCAAATGGAACCATTGTGAACTCATAATGCCCATAACTTGTTATGAAAGCAGTCTTGTTGATGTCTTCTTCTTTGATTATTACTTGGTGATAACCAGACCTGAGATCAATCTTGGAGAATATTTTTTCTTTCTTCAATTGATCAAAGAGGTCATCGATCCTTGGAAAAGGATACTTATTCTTTACAATTACCTTGTTCAACTTCCTGAAGTCCACGCAAAGTCTCAATGTTCCATCCTTATTCTTCAAAAATAATACTAGAGCACCCCAAGGTGACACACTTGGGCATATATACCCTTCTTCAGAATCTCTTCAAGTTGCATTTGCAACTCCTTTAATTCTGGTGTACTCATCATTTAAGGCGTCTTGGATAATGGAGTTTCTCCAGGCATCAGATTGATGGAGAAATCAATATCTCTTTTAGGGGGTAATCATGGTATTTATTTAAATACATTTTAAAAGTATTTTAATATTTCATAATCCTCAATATTTGACACCTTATCTTTAGGTGTCTTCCATATGAGTTGGAAATATTTGACACCCTTTTCCGTAACTTTTCTTTAGTTGCAATGCTGAAATTTCTTTGATAGTTATTTCCTGGGAATTCCCCGTACTATCCTTAGGTTCCTTTCCTCATCCCAACAAGTAAATTCTTTATTATAATAGTCTGATATAGCATGGTGTTGGTCCAACCAATCCATACCAATTAGACAGTCATAGGAACCTAAAGGAAAGATGTTCAAATATGCCCTGGTGCTCAGTCCATTCATGTCCATTGCACATGAATTAACCATTTCATTAAATTTTCTTTTGGCTTCGGTAGCCAGCTGCACCAACCAATATTTTCCATGCTTTCTTCTTGGAAAAAACAATCTTTCCACCATCTTAGGATCTATATAAATATGACTATCTCCCAAATCAATTAAAATAGAAATGGTTTGGTTGTTGAGCTTACCTTCCACTTCAATCATATGTCACTGGAAATATGCTTTCTTGTTGTTCAGGGCTGCATAGATCCTAGGTACACTTATGCCCATTTCCTCCACTATTCCAAATTGATGTACATTGTGAACAATCCTCACCTTTTCACCTATGTGGGATCAATCTCTATACATATGTTCTCCCTTACAACCCCAACATTGAATAAGTGGATTCCTTGGACTTTTCCCCTCTTAATCAATCATTTTGGGTTCTCTAGAAGCTGTCTGTCCATGAGAATTATTTATGAAGAATGGTGGCTTAGTCCCCTTCTTCCTTTGTTCCAACTTGTACTTCTTCTTGTCTTGCCAATCTTTTTGGAAAGAAGGCCTTCCTTTATGCTGATCATAAAGGAATTTAGCTCGCCTTATGGTCTCCTCCAATGTTTTGGGATCATCATATTGTATATTGTCACCGATGAATGATGGAAACCCACTCAAATACATCTGAATCTTAATTGTATCATCCTTGATGAAAGAGACATACTTTACTAGTTCTAAAAATCTTCTTTCATATTCATCTATGGTCATACTCCCAAGCTTGAGTTCAAAGAAATCCTTCATTTTCTTGTCATAGTATCTCTTAGTCAAGTATTTCTTTTGAAAATACTTCTTGAATTCCTTCCAAGTAACATTTTTCTCTTTAATGTTTTGCACTTGAAACAATTGGTCCCACCACATGGATTCCTTTCCCTTGAGCTGATAGATGGAAATTCTTCCTTCTATGTGTGAAGAGTAATTATGTAATTGAAAATACTTCCCCATTCCCAACAACCATGTATATGCATCTTCATCCTTCTTGTGCTCGCCATAAAATGTACGAGGTTTGATTTTTTTCATTTCTCCTTGTAGCTCATCCACCCCATACCTCTTCTTATGCTTCCTGACAGGGGATGGACTTGAGCTATTGGGTTCTTTCCTATTGGAATGCCTTGGGGAGTGATGGTGATGTCTTCTAACACTTATTGTTCTTCCTTTATCATCAGAAGACCTCTGACTTCCTGATTTTCTTGATCCATTCTCCTTATCCATTTTATTTTCTATTATGTCCAATCTCTGCATTAAATTTATGTTGAAGTCCTCCTACTACTCCTTGGATTTTATAAGCCTTTCATTATCATCTTTATAACTTTTGACATCCTTTTGCAAATTTTTAATGGTCTCTACCAAGTTCATGCTTTCTTCCTTTCCTTCTCCATGTTCATTTGAGTTTGTGCCTTAATTACCCATATGGACATCCATCCCCCTGATATCATATTCCTGGTTGTACACCCCCTGTGTATCTTCCATACCTATGCACTCTTTGTTAATCTTGTTTTGATCTAATAACTGTTAACTCTGCAAAATGTGCAACCAACATAAATGGTTAGGTTGATTGTTTTAACAAATTCAGGAAATTATGCTCAATTCAGGTTCCATAATGAATCTTAATTCTGTCTTTTGATTTTCTTGAAAATTGCTTATCCAGGTCAATTTTTTGAGTGAGTAGTTATATTATATTGTTCATGAAATTTACAACACCTGCTTCCATGCTCAGTTTTGAGTTTTGAGCAGAAAGTTATGGATATTTGAAAATTGTTCTTCCTAGGAGGTAATCCCTGAACAATTGTTCTTCCTCTTCAAAGCTAAATTATCTCTTGGACCCATGCTAGATCTTATTTTTAGGTTTACAAGATTCTGTAATTTCCCTTATTTGTAGGTTCGTACAATTCAGAAATCTACGGGCTCCTTCTCTAAGATATTTTCTTTCTTCAAAATCGAAAATTCGGGCACTAGCCCCCTTTATTTCGACCAAAAACTCATATGACCATGGACTATGACCTTACATTTAGATGATAGGTGCTTATCCAAAGCTTCGGGACTTCGGGGCTCCAAAAATTTAGGCTTTAGAGGTTTCACCTTCATCACACTTCATTCCCTCCGAATGTTGAAGTGGCGATCTCCTTAAATGGTGCTCCTCTGTAGTTTCGGGACTTCGGTGCTTCAGAGTTTTGGGCTTCAGAAGTTTTGACCACACCATACCCAAAGTTTCCTGAACACCGAACCGACGAACTAATCCGACGCTCCTAGGCTTTGGAGCTTTGGGCTTCAGAATATCTTGCAACAACATACACCCATTTCCCTGAACGTCAAAGTTTTGAACTTTCGGGGTCTCATTAGCAACTATGCACCAGGGGGTGCTATGTGGAAAAATATGGAGATGACACATGGCCCAATCGATGGATTGCACATGTCAAGTTCTAACTGGAAAAAAATATATGTGAAAAACATGAATCAGGATGATATGTGGCACACATAATATGGGTCCACATCAACCTAGGTGACGTCAGCATGTCACATCACTCTGAAGATCTGGGAGTTTGGGACTCCGGGCTTTGAAGGATCTCACACCAAAACACTTCAGAACTCCCAAACACTGAACTGGTGAACTCACTAACTCTCGCTCTTTAGATATTTACTACTTCGACGCTCCAGAGCTCTGGGATTTAGACAAATTCACAGCATAACACAACAAATCTCCCGAATGCCGAACTTCCAAAAATATGCTATCTGGAGCTTTGAGGTTCTAGAGCTTCAAAACTTCAGGATTCATAGGTTTCTTCTACAACACACTTCAAAAATCCTGAACGTCAAGTTTCTAAACTCCCAAACAAGTGCTCCTAGGAGCTTCGAGACTACGATGCTATGAGATTTCAGAACTCTGAGCTTTGGAGAACTTCCAAACATAACACAATAAAGATTTTGAAGGATGAACTTCTGAATACTCCCTAATCTATAGACACGTTTCCCCAAACATGAACGATTCAAATTCTCTCTAGTCTTCGAGACTTCAGGGAAATCTCCACTCCGCGCAACCCCAAACAAATTCTCCCAGAGTGTCGAATTGCCGAATCACTCAGGGATCCAATGACCTACCTTCTCCCAATGATCTATAGTGTAGATTCACTCCGAGACTTCAGAGCTTTGGGTCTTTTGCCTCATTTTCATCAAGGACTTAGAAATTTCTAAAGTAGCAAAGTCAAAAGGACTTGAGTGTTAACGGTTGTGCTCCTTTTCTAGACTCAACAGTTGTGAAGGATTCGGTCCCCTCCTGAACAGATCTCACCCGTTCTCCTTCTCACAATGAGATTTATCTTCTTTTGGGGACTTAAATAAGTCACCTGCACACTCCTTGTGCTTCAAATTCAACCAATCCCAGGTCATAATTTGCTTGAATTAGATACTAATTATGAATATCTCACCACTTTGGCCAATTTCCTCCAATTTTCCAATAATTTAATAACAAAAATTGGGACTTTTGTCCGATTCCACACAAGTGACTCAATCAAATTGCTCCGCCCATCCATGCTCAGTGTTGGAAACTGGAGTTCTGATGCCATATTGTAACATACCCAACCTTATACCTTTTGGGCTATGCCACCTAGAAACTCTTGCGAAAATGCACACACACACACACACACACACACACACACATATAACTTTAAACAAACAAATATATTCTGTAAATGCACAGATTCATGTGGAAATAACAGTAAAAATATACATGCAACAAAAACGGGAAAAACCCATGAATAAATACACAACATGTAAATTAACACACAAGTGATACGTATCTTTGATATAATACCACCAACAGGGTGCATACCTTCCACAATCTTCCCAACCTTAAACCATGTTGCCCAAAACTCTTAGCAGTGGGTCACCCTCGAGTTGTGACTAAACTCCACTCGGGTAAAGGGATTTATAACCAGGATGAAGCTATGTAGTCAACATGAAGGATTGGTTTCTAGGATCCCACTCAAACTAACATCCTACAACCTCCCATTCCCCACATGCCTATCGCACCCCATGAAGTGTTCCCCTTCTCTGCTCAACAGTCCTTCGACTATCCCATTTCCCTTCCAGGGCTTCAGCAATAGGATGGAATGGAAGTCTCAACACACTGTAGCTGGAGTTGGGCTCCCTTAGGAAATCACTTTCCCAACAATTCTCTCACCTGGAGAGAGTTTCTCATAGGCTTGACAATTCGGCTATTTAATCCATGGGCTCGACAACATGCCTCTTCAATCCAGCTCCTAAGTCAACCAAGTATTGGCTCAAGTGAAGGAAACAATAGAAATCGGGTATGGAGCAGGTGATGGGGGCAGGAACGTCCTTTGGGTTTGGTATAGGCGCTACTCCTAACATAAAGGTACAAGTGTGCTTCTCCTCCTAGGATGGGTACGAGACATTGTTGATAATAGGAAATGTATGGGTATAGATAAAGGAGTGTGTGTAGGATGGAGAGGTCGATTGATAGAGAGTAAGATTTATGAGTCATGAATGCATTGGTGAAAGGGAAGAATGGTTGACTATGTCTGAAATGGACTAATTTCCCCACATTTATTTGCATGCACCCTTGGTGACACATGTCCCTCCAGGAGCTTGTTCCGCTCCACTTGTATTTCATTTCTCTTTCTCATAAGAACCTAGGATATCATAAGTTATATCCATAGCTTAGTCTTTTAAGAATACTATGATAATATTCCCTTGGAGATAAGCCCTCTATCTTAGCTCCTTTCCTAGGCTCTTATCCCTCCCCTCCCCTTCCTAGTGGATTTTAGTCTCCCATACTCTTTTATCATGGTTGGTCTACACACACCGATGTATTTTATTAATGATATGAGTGTTTACATATACAAAAATAGGCTCACTGGCCTTTAGCATCTAGGCTCTCCAGCCTAATAATCACATAATCCTTCTGGCCTATAATAACCTGTCTCACCAGCCTATAAAACATTTTCACATTTACAAGTGGGGCTCGGTCTTGGGGGTGTTACAATTATAATAAACCTATTTGCATATTTAAATATGCTATTCATTACCATATGTATTACAATACCACTTGTGCACCAAGGACTTTGATCTATCAGTCCTATTAACAATATGAGTTATACACACAAGGATTATCCTCTTTTTAACAACAATCATATTTTTCAGGGCTCCAACAACCCATCATTACAACAACTAGTTTATTCATTCTATGAACTTAAGCAGTCCTTAACATGATTATGCCATTTCACATTCAAATTCAACCATTAATGCTTATCAACATAATCCCTCTTGTACGAGTGTTTACTATTCCACCAAGCAACAACAACGTTCCTTTATTGCTAGAAAATCCAAAACAAGATGGTTCTGTGTTTTGTTAATTGGCCCATGCAGTTTCAGTGTTGAAACTACAGCTCTGATACCACTTTGTAACATACATGACTCGTTAAGTAACTTCTATGGAGTGGGGTGATGTTAAGCCCTAAATAATGGCACATTACCCCTTAATTGGGGCATATTACATTAGTATTGTTATTTTATTTATGTTGGCTTGGGTCCATTAGTTGTAATTGTACCTCCTAGTCTCCTATATATATATACCAAGGAGACCTTTTCATTTGGAATCGTCTTGCATTTGTGAATTCATGTAATGTATAAGGAGGTTTCCCCATCGAAGAGGATTATTATCTAAATTTCTCTCTTTTTCAAGGCATGGAGTACTTATTCTAAAGTTTTTTATGCTATTTTGATATTTGGTTCTTAACATTTGGTATAAGAGCTAGACAATCCTTGGGACTGGCTTCATCAAAACAAGTTTTCTTGGATTTTTTGCTACAATTTTTTTTAAGGAAGGTTCCAAGATATGGAATTTATATGGTGTAGAGGAGACATATAGAGATAACTTGGGTCCAAATTTCAGATCTTGGTTCATTATATTTTTGGAGATACATTATGTTCAAGTTAGGGTTTTTGACTAGTCCTAAACTAGTTTGAAATAGGTCTTCTTGGAATTTCCACTCCCCATTTTTTTCGGCTTGGTTTTAGGTTCTTAAATTTTTCAGTACAAAGGTGGAATAGTGAAGTATCTTGTTTAAAAATTTCATCCATTTGTTCCTGTTGACGAGCGAAACAGTCCATCCGTCAACTGGGAGAGTGGAACCGGTTCGGGGTTGTCTAAATAACCCAATCCGATTGGAATGGACCACCCTGACGAGTTTAACGGCTCCGTTGGCCGCTATAAGGTCTCCTAAGGAAACCAAAGAGAAAAGCTGATCTGAGCTAAGTGATCTAAACTAAGGAAACTAGAAACTAATAAAACAAACTAAACGAATTAACTAACTAAATAAAAGAAATTAAACTAAAATAAAGGAAACTAGAAACTAATAAAACAAATAAAGGAACTAATATACTAAACTATAAACTATTCTAACTATTCTATCTACAAACTACTAATAACTCAAATCAACTACTTAATTTTCAGCTATGATCATTCTTTATTCACAAATAAACAATATGGACAAATTACGGGTTTATTTAAAAC
>JZKD02S1390391.1:361628-405786 GCA_000966675.3 Picea glauca
ATACAAAATTATTCATACAAGAATTTAGACAAATACACACTGAACCACTTATCTGATATAAATAGCCACCAACTTCATGCATACTTCCTACTTTCCTCCCAACCTTAAACTCTGCTACCAATAATTGACAATAGGTCACCCCCGAGGTGGGCCCGAGTTGGGCTTAAACTCCACTTTGGTAAAGGGAATTGTATCCAAGATTAAGTTTGCTAAGAGCAATAATATTCATATTCAAGTGACAACTCTAGCCAACTACAATCTCTAATTTCCCTGCATGCCTGTTCCACCCAGGGAGTGTGCCTCATCGATTTTGCTACTCCCCTTTTGTGCTTCAACAAAAATCCAGAAAAGATGTCTCCGAGCCTTGTAGTTGCAATTGGCACTTTAGAGAAACGGTTCCCAACAATTCTCCCACCTGGAGAGAATTCTTACGAGCCTGAAAACCTGCCTCTTCCACAACATACGGGCTTGACAACCCACTTCTTTAACAACATATGGGCCTAACAACCCACTTCTTTAGTCTAATTCACCAGAAAATGCGCCCAATCATTTCCCCCCATGCGGTTATGGTGATGGAAACAAGTATATATGGTGTAATAGAGGAGATGATTCTCCTCCACGATGGTGAGAATGATAGATGAGATGGGAAACTACTCTAGGTTTTCCCCATATATTTGCATGTTCATAAAATGACACTTCTCACCTTATGATTCCCCTTTTCCCCCACTTGGTTATTTGTTCCTCTTCCATAGGAACTTAGGATAGCATAATGCATATGCATCCCTAAATTAATTTTTTTTAGAAAATATTATTAAAATATTCTCTTGTCCTAAGCCCATTGAACTAAGACTCTTAGCCCATTTTTTTCCTTTTTCTAGTGGATTTTATCCCCCTTACTATTTTTTTTGGGTGGGTCTGCATGTAATGGTGTGATTTTATTATTATCCAATTATGATTCCATAATACACAGGATAGGCCTACAAGCCTTTTAGTATTTGGATCGCCAGCCTATTTAATACATAAGCACTATGGCCTCAAAGTAACATGGCTCCCTATCCTATGTGCTCAATTACAAATGGGGTCAACCTGGGGTATTACATGCTTTATCTTGAAGGTAGTCTTATAGGTTTCTTCTTCTTTGACACGTACTTGGTGGTATCCTGATTTCATATCCAACTTGGTGAAGTACTTGGCATGATGCAATTGGTCTAATCAATCAATGATCATGGGTAGAAGGTACTGACTCTTGAGTGTAATCTTGTTTGTATGTCTGTAATCAATACACATACACCAAGTCTTGTCCTTTTTGGGTACTATATTGATAGGTGCCCCGCAAGGTGAGGAATGAATACAATCTATATGGTGAATGCTAAAATAAACTTCTAGTTGTTGCAACCAATGACTCAATTTTAATGCATATATCTCACCTTGGTATGGATTTATGTCCACTTTCACTTCCATATTGAATGGGGGCTATGAATGTTTAATGACACTCAAACTTGGATTCTCTTTCCCGGGGTCCTTCCTTGACTCCTTTTATGAGTCTTTATTATCTCATGATTTCCCTCTCGATCCAATCTCATAGTTAGAGCCTCCAACCTCTCTGAATGGTTCAAGATTTCTAGCTAGAGCTTCCATGAGGAGGGACATATTGCGATATATGTCAGTGAATTGGTCTTCGAGCCTTGAAAATCTCTCCTCTACTAGATCTTGATGATTGTTATGAATAGACTCATCGTCCATGGCCAGGGTTCTGTGACTTTCTTCTTACAATGATTCATGGATCCCTGCAAATTCCCACAAATATGCCAAAGAAACTCGCTCTGACACCAATATGATCTGTAAACTACCATGGATATCCCATTAGAATTGTTTGTCACAAAAGATCTTATAATATTCTAAAACCTTAGATTTATGCAGTTTATTTCATTAAATCCCATATTTATTATCTCTAGTTTATGGCTTGAATTTAAGAAATAATTGAAGTATAAAAATGAAAGAACAGACACAAAATACACACCATCCACACAAATGGACAAAATATTTGGCCCGGGAAACCCAATATGAGAGAAAAATCAACTAGAAGGTTAGGCCTATGCTTTGTTCTCTTTGCTTTAGTTATAAAATGCACATACAAAGGAATGAGAAGTCACTATGGAGTTATCTTTTGACATTGTGGCCTAAACGGCTACTACAAAATCCTCCTCCTCTATTATGCTCATAAAATACCACTCTCAGATGTTTTTCTTAGCTATGGAACAAGATACACTGCAAAAGAGTGGAACCCCTTCTTCTCGTTGCAACCTGATATTTAACATAGTCCGATAGCCATCTAGGGGTAGGGTTTTGAGTCCTTAACCCTCAATTGTAATAAGTTTTTGGACCTTCTAGAATCTTCTTGAAAGTCCACATGTGGCTAGCGCCAAACATTTTGAGTAATGGGTCTTGACATGGCATCCACTCGTACCATGGTGGTAAGCATGGTAGGTCAACTTGCGAGATGCATAAATTTCATATACAAACTCCGATTGAGGGAATTATTGCAATGTTGGAAAGGTGTTATTGTGTAGAATATGGCATCTTCCTCCGGAGTAGGATTGAACCCCCCAAAAAATGTTGTTTGATGCCTTAAAATGGCTCTAGAAGATTTCAGATGGTTTTTTGGATCCAATTTTCCAAATTGGGACCTACCACTAAAATGGCTCTGCAAGTTGATTCCTCCAATTTTTTCCATCCATAAAGTACCAAGATAGATGGAAAACTATATAATGATCATTTATGGATCTTGTCATTTCATTTATTATGGCATGTTTATCTTCCAAAGGACCATACACTCTCTTTCCATGAGTCAAACCACATTTGTCTCGTCGATTTTTGTTTCATGAGTAGAATTCATACTTCTCTGAGTCAAACTTCACTTGTTGGACTGTATTTTGCATCTCTCTAGGTGAATTTACATCAGTCATCTACCTGGGAAAATTTACCTTCTTCCCGGGTATTCCATTTTATTTTTGGGAATTTCATTGATTGCTTAGAGTTCCCATTACTTGTTTGGTGTAACACGTTCCATTTGATTGTTGGCATTCCCATTATTTGCAAGCACCTTCTTAGGATAATGGATGGTAAATTATGTAGAAAACAAAATATGGGAATACAACAAATTTGGGTAAAGATTCCAGGATATTTTAGTCTTGGGGTCAAGGACTTCTGAGGAATAAATCCATATTTTTCTTCTTGTCATACCAATCTTGCTTGCTACTTGAAACGATATAGTTTTTTTTAATAATTTTGGTGCTATTACAACTCTCTTATTCATTTCCATTGGATTTTGAACTTTTGAAGGGTAGTTATACTTATTGCAACACATCATTTGAGTGGTCTATGATAATTTTGTATCAAAGTTGTTAAACAAATATATTGATAAAAAACATGTGTTTATGCTCCATTTTCATTTCCTTGCAATTTCTTAGTTTACAAGGATGTAATTTCGATAATCTCATTAGAGACATTGGTGATGGTCTTGTTGGTTTCACTATAATTGAGTCATAATGCACACTTTGTTTTGATCATTGAATGATGTTAACTTAGTAAGGAGACATTCAAAGTTACTTTAGAACAACTATTCACATTTCATCTAAAAAGTATAATCTAGCTCACATATATTATATGTGAGAGTGAGTGAGCTAGCTTGACACAATAGTGAAGTGTTAAATCGCCATTATTTACCTGATTCCAGTATGCAGCAAAATGATGATATATTCCAGCAAAAGGTTTGGTGATAGCATTATGGATTGAATGGATAACAGGTGGAGAATTTTCCAGAATTGATATAGCAGCAGCATCTCTTCAAGGATATTTCAAATCATTGTTTTGAAATATAGACTGGTTTTGTTTGTTCACAGTTACTTAATGCACTTACTGTTGTTAGAATAAAGAAACACAATATGAATATTCTTAATTGCAATCAGACTGGTTTTGTTTGCTCGCAGTTACTTAATTTGGTTTCTTGTATTTCAAATCATATAGAATTTTCTGTATATAGACTGGATGTTAGGAAAGGAAAGTAGAATTTTCTGTTTATAGACTGTATATCTCAAAATATATACCAAAATTACCGGTAGCCTTTAAATATATATATAGAAGTGGAGCAGCTTACAACATGCTTTGGTCACGCTCACTCGTCCGTATGTGGTCATAAGTCAAAGGCTTCTAGTCTGTGTCCATAATCTCAATGCTGACATGTCAGCGGTATGCTGAAATTCGTTTCTATTGAAAAGCTCAAGATGAAACGACTTTGGAGGCCATGAATTTAATAGTATATCGTACTTGTTGAATTTCAAACTTTGCAGGCCATGGAATCAATGATAAATGAATCTGGTGGACGCATTGCTGGAAATCTTAATTCCATGTTTCTGGGCTTGATTCCAAAATCCAACAAACCTCAGACCTTCGGGGACTATCGACCGATTTCACTTTGTAATCTGGTTTACAAATTAATTTCTAAAGTCATAGCCAACCGAATTAAGCCGATTTTTTCAAGAATTCTCTAGGCAGAACAGTTTGGCTTTCTGGAGAGGCGTTTGATCCATGATGCAATTGGAACAGCTCATGAATGCATTCATAGCATCAAACATAAGTATTTAAATGCCCTTTTACTTAAACTAGACCTTCAAAAAGCCTTTGATTGTGTCAATTGGGACTTCCTGAGATTGATCTTAATCCAAGTGGGATTTGGGGCTCAACTGACAAACTGGATTCTGGAATGTGTTAGCTCTTTATCATTAGTTGTTTTAGTTAATAGAGAGGCTACCAATTTTTTCAAGATTGGCAGAGGCCTTCGTCAGGGATGCCCACTCTCTTCTTTACTCTTCATCCTTGTGATGGAAAGTTTGAGCCTACTACTAAAATCCAGTCAAAGAGAAGGTTCATTAATTGGAATTAAAGTTACCAGATTGACCAAAATTCTCCATCTTTTTTTTGTTGATGATGTGTTACTGATGACCAATGCAACTTTGCAGGAATGACAAGAGATCAAACACATCATTCTATTATTATGTTCGGCCTCGGGCTTAAAAATAAATCTCGACAAATCTACTGTTCACTTTTCGGGTCTTGAGGAGGCAGAACTTTCCCTTCTCAAGCAGCTGCTCCCGTGTAAGTTCATTGATCTAGAGGGGGGCTTCAAGTACCTGGGGTACTTCCTAAAAGACGAAATCCAAAAAACTGAAGATTGGCATTGGCTCGTAACTAAAATGGAAAAGAGGATTAACCATTGGAGCTTTCGATGGTTGTCCCTAGGAGGCAGACATACTCTTTGCAAAGATGTACTCAAAAGCCAGCCTGTGTACTGGTCATCATTTGTTGTTGTCCCTATGTCCATCCTCCACAGATTAAGGAAGCTACTTTATAATTTCTTGTGGAAAGGAAATGTAGATGAACATCATTACAATTTAACATTTTGCAAATTGGGAAACTCTCGGTCACCCAAAACGATTTGGGGGATGGGGACTCCTCAACATTTTTACATTCAACAAAGCTTTGGCGGCTACAACGCTCTGAAGAGCTCTTACAAGTGACGGTCTATGGAAAAAGGTACTAAAAGAAAAATATCTCCACTCTTTGACAGTTATTAAATGGCTTCGCTCAGAATCTTTCGCCCAGCCCTCGGCATCTAAAATATGGAAGGGTCTGCTGAAATCGATTCATATTATTAACAATTGGCTTAGCTAGAAGCTTGGGTCGGGGTCCCTTGTGGAGATCGGGAGAGACAAAATTCTGGACTTGGGCATTCATTCGATCTTGTCTCCACTCCTTCGGTCTACTCTGCATCAGAAACAAATAACTGTTCTCGCACACGCCTGGAAAACACAACAAGTCCCCTGTTTGCCTTAGTGGACTGACAACTCTGACTTAGAACTCATCGGGGACCTAGCATCGGAGTGGGATCGATTCAAAAGAGCTCTACAATCTTTGTGCATCACCTTAACTAAAAATGAGGATGAATTGCACTGGATCGGGGGGAATGCTTCCGAGATTATCACCTAAAAAAATGTCTACTTGGCCATTTGTGCCACTCAGAACATGTCGACTTTTTTTGGATGGCATAAGAACATTTGGAAGTGGGATGTACAAATGAAAGTCAAACTCTTCGTGTGGTTGGCCGCTAACAATAAGATTTTGATGTGGCCAAACCTCCAGCATAGAGGATGGGAAGGCCCTAGCAGATGCATCCTGTGCAATCTCGACAGTGAAACTACATAACATCTTTTCTTGCATTGTTCATTTACTAAATCTGTGTGGAACTTGATTTACTCTTTAGGAAATTATAATCAGAAGTGGGGTGGAAGCAGTTTGGATGATAGCCTATCCAAGTGGACATCAAACTAGTCTGCACCTACTACATTAGCTCCTCTAATTTGCTGGTATGTCTGGCTCGAAAGGAATGCAACGACCTTCGATGAGAAAAACCCCTCGGCACAGTCGGTAATGATTCGATCACTTGGTACAGTCCACAAGCCTGTGGAAGTTATTAACAACTCCTCACTATGTTCTTGTTTGATTAATCAGACCATTGAATTCCCAGTAGCTTGTTTTGATGGTGAAACAAAGGAAAATGGTCAGTGTTGTGGATCTGGAGGCATAATTAAACTTTTGAACACTTTGGTACATAAATGGTACCTGAACTGTGGACCCGACTTGAATACGAAGGCATAATTAATGGGTGCTTGGGCTACATTATTCTTAGCCAACCTACTTGCTCTCCCAAAGATTCAAATTCTAGGCGATTCAAAGGTTATTATCGAGTGGCTGAATGAAAGAAGTGAGTTGCGTGTAAGCTCTCTTGAAGGCTAGAAAAAAAGAATCCGAACTCTTAAGAACACTTTCGAGAGTATCCAATTCTTCCACATCTACCAATAATTTAATAAAGAAGTAGATTCACTATTAAAGAAAGCATTAAATGAACTGGAAGGTTACATCATGCTTCACCCATACACTGAAGGAGTGGAGGGACATCGTCGTCTCCTCAATATCTATTAACTTTGTATTACTCTACTACTTCACATCTCTGTATGAGTGGATTGTTGTATTACTCCTTCAAGAAAAAAATTGTTGATAAGCGAGGATTTAAGTCTTCTCCTCTAGCCCAGAAAAGATCTAGTCACCTTGGCTACTCTCAATTCATTGAGGAATATTTAGTATGTAACATACATGATGTATTTGTCATTAGTTTTTTATTTTTTCTAAGTTCATGCCATTATCCTTTCAGGATATTATTCTGTACAACTCGAATGTTAAAAATTATATCTCAATATAATTTGTGAAATTTTCTTCTGGGAAAAAATGATAAATGAATGTACTTCTTGAATTTCAAACTTTACAAAAAGAATAAAATGATTACCAACGAAAGAGAAGAGAAGCACCCAAATGACGTTCCCTAGCCCTATCCACACTAGGGAAAAAGGGATGAGGTCCCACCTTGTTTCATTCCACCCTCACATGTAAGAAACAAAAAAAAAATGGAGAAAGAGTGTAACAATTTGTTGTATTTTTTTTTTACATTTTATGTTGGAATTTTGGAAGATTACATTGTTGAAATTATTTTTAATTTTGATTGCATCATGCACCGGAGTAAAAAATATTATCTTCAATAGAAGCTTTGGCATTAGATGCATAGAGGACCATATTCTACCCAAAAAAATTATAATAACCAAAGGGGCCAATAAAAATATTTCCAAGTCGAATTGAAGGGACACTTACCATTGCAGTGTCAACTGCCTTTGCCTAGAATTCTTATGCGAACTTTGCACCACTGAGCATGCTCCTTGCCTTGTCCATCAACGTCCTATTCATTCTCTCAACAAATCCATTTTTCTATGGGGTATATGGTGTGTTATGCCACACTGATTGTAGAAATTCTCAAAATCCTTTCCATAGAATTCTCCACCATTGTCATTTCTCAGCACCTTGATCTTCTTATTTGTCTGGTTTTCTACAAGAGATTTAAACTCTTTGAATTTCTCAAAAACATATAATTTCTTCCTCGGGAAATATATCCATGTATTCTTGAAAAAATTGTCTACGAAAGAGACATAATACAAGTATCCACCAAGTGAATGGACTATTACAATCCCAAACACATCACTATGATCCAATTCTAGAATCCCCTTTTCCCTTTTCACTCCATATGGCAACCTAACCGATTTTTTTTCCATACATGAAATGATCACAAAAATTAATTTCCAAATTAAAAACAGAAAAAACTTCAACCATACCTTTGTTGTGCATAGCTCAAAGTCCTTTTTTACCTATTGTGCCATAACATGGTCAGGTTGACTTGACAAAGAATCGTCAATTAGGTTCGTATCGACTCATCCCGATTTGAGTTGAGTCGAGTCAAAGTCAAGTCGACTTTGGGAACAACAATGTTGTTTCATCTAGTCAAGTCGGCATTCCCTAAAAATTTGTATAGGGTTCCAATATGAAATCCTTTAATTAAGACCATCGCTCCCCTGACCATTTTTCATGTATCCTTTTGAAATGAAGTGTCCACACTTACATCATTCATCTTGCTGATAAATATCAGGCTTCTTTCCAAACCTAGAATATGTAGCACACCTGAAAGGGTTATACTCCTCCCATCTTGTAGTATTAGTCATACTCTTCCTTGTCCAACAATTTTGGTTGTCAAATCGTCCCCCAAGAAAACATCCCCCCCTTCATATATCTCATATTCGCAGAACCATTCTTTATGAGGTGTCATATGAAAGGACATTCTTGAGTTGATCAACCAAACATCCTAATCCAACTGTGTACTAGTTGACGCTAGATACACACCACCTCCTTTATCCAGAATAGTCCTTCTCTCAATCGACTGCTTCTCGTCAAATCATGTATTGATTTCTATTACCTTTGAATTGTAGACCCTTTTGTAATTCTCAGATTTACTGCATTTCCAACATCTTCTAGTTGACTAAACCAAGGATTTAGATCTACCCTTCAACTTAGAATTTCTATTGGATAATTTTCCTTTATCTCTTTCGGTCAGTCAACCTCTCATCATTAAAGAATCTTTGATCAATCATTCCATGTTCTTCCATATCATTTATTCTACATTATAGATGCAACTAGGTCTTCTAGAGATAATGTGGTCAAATTTCTCCCTATAGCAATGACTAGGCTATCCCAGGAGTTTGACAAATAACATAATAGGATAATACATTTCTCCTTCTTAGTGATTTTAATATCCAAAAACAATAACTAAATTATTACAGTATTGAATGCATTCAGATGCTCATTTATTGAGCTCCCGACACTCATCCTCAGAAGATATAATTTCTTTCGAAGGAATAGCTTATTTACTAGGGATATTGACTAGTACAAGATTCCCAACTTGCCCCACCATTTCTTGGCCAAGTCTTCACTTGAGAAATTTAGCAGCACTAAATCTACAAGACAAAGTTGAATCATACTCCTTGCCCTTCTTTCGAGTTTCTCCCATTCTTCCTTCGACATTCCTATCGGAATGGTACCTAGACAGATCGTTGCCCATTGTTCTTGATATACAAGGAGATCTTCAATTTTGATCTTCTAGAGCTCAAAATTCTTCCATTGAATTTTTCAACCTCTATTCTCAAACTGCTTGCCATTCTTTCAAGCACAGCTTTAAATATCTGTGACTTACAACTCTCACACAGCCTAGGGTTTAGCTCAGATACAAGGTCTGTCAAAATATCATTTTGATACCACATGTATCAAAACTTCACAACTTGGCTAACTTGGATATGATACAACATGTAAGGAAAATAGACATCCACATTAAACCCGCTAGGAAGGAGAAGATATATTTAAGCAAGAAAGCAAAAGAAAAAAAAATCACACGGTACTTAGATATTTTACCCTAAAAACCTAACTCGAGAAAAAAAAAATCCTTGAGTGTCTTGCTCTTTTGTTTTCTTACTCATTCAAAATAAAGCGTTACATTATTAACCTTGGTCTACACCTAAGACACAATCGCCATCATACTCTCTTTCATTTCACAAGAACAACCCTACAACCAATTCAAATTACATCTACATGACAAGAAACCTCTAAAGATTGATCAACTTAATACAATTACAATGCACCTTATTTTTAGGCTTTACAGTATGTAAATCCCAAAATCATGGTGCCCAAAAATGATTACATATCCATGCATATCATTGGCTACAAATATTGTGAATCTTGGGACTCTATTACAATCGACTTTAATTGGATTACGAGTCGACTACCAATCGACCTCAAGTCGGTATTTAGTCAGTTGCCACTTGATCTCCTAATGAACTCTTGTCAACTAACCTTTCAATTTGTCCATCAAACACTTTGACTTCAAATTTCCCGGTCAATCACTTCAAACTTTGACTTAACTACCGAATCTACTTGACTTGTCGGTCGACTTCTTTCCTGGTCAATCCACCTCGACTAGACAATCAGATGATTTTTCTATCACTGCAAAGAATATAACAACCCAAAATCTATATCTCATTCATTCGAATTTGTTACATCTCATTCAATCAAGGACACAACAAGTATAATATAGTAGTCTATCTTTGTAGAAATAAAAATAATTACTTGTCCCTACACAATAATAGGGACACATAATTAATGTGAAGAGAGAACTCTACTTTATTTTAAATTTATTTTCTTCTATAGGGGAAAGGAGGAATAGGGGTAGGAGAAACTGAATCTATAGTAGTGGTTGGAAATGGGAGCAATAGGAGAATGAATTCGACATGACTCTCCTGATAGATTTTCTTTTGTTGGTTGATTGTGGAAGCTTCAATCTAAACAAGTTGTTGTTTTTTTGTCATTTTCTTTGCTCTCTCTCATAATCATGGCCTCTTTTTTTTCTAGATTACTAAATGACATTTTTTTGGGTTGCCTAAACATATCTTACGATACTACTTGAATTGCATCTCAATCTCAAACTACAGGAGAAACCACTAGACTGCACATGCCTCTATTCAGAGGAAGTTCTATGAATCCAATGAAGTGGTGAGAAGGATTTAGTTGAAGCTAATTTTGACCATGGTTTTTTCTTGTGCAATGGTTGCAAAGCATCTCACCACCACTTAGGAGTTAGCTGGTCTAATTTATCATTAGGTAAAAGTTTTTTTCTTAGTTTTTTTCTTTAGTATGCATTTGTAGTTAGGTAATTTGATGGTCACGATATGTTCCTGACATAGAGTGATCTGACAATTCATATTCTCCTCAATATTAATGGCTACATTGATCCATGGATTAACACCCGATTGGTCCATGATATCTATCTAAAGAGCATGGAGGGTCATTTGTCGATGATCGATTGTGAGAAACTCTCTTGTAAATCTCTTTGTAACATTTTTCTTTTGCTTTAATAAATTTCTCCAAGTGGCCATGTTGGTTGGGGTCGTGGATGTTTCCTCGTAGCAGTATTACCACATCAAAACATTAGTGTGTTGATCTTTGATCTGGTTATGTGAGTGGTTATTGAAGGTGTTCATCCTCCATTGGAAGACCCACCCCCATTGTAGATCGAGATTGTGAAGTCCCACGCATTTGAAGACTTAGTCCCATTGTAGATCGAGATTGTGTAGTCATGTGTCTCTGGTTTCTACCATTTATGTACATTTATGGGTTGAGAGGATTGCTCCATTACAGTTGTAGAAATAATTCTGTTGAGAAAATTAATGAGGAAAGGTAAAAGTGAATCTTTAAGTTGTGTCAATAAAGGATTAATTCCCAACCATTGATCTAGTAAAAGATCCAATGGTTGGGATCTTCTACGAGTAGAGGGCCCACACAAACCCTAAGATAAGGAAAAAGAAAACGGTTCAGTTACCAAGTAGTGTATTCATTTGAAAATGAGAGGAGGTGCGAGTAGCATACACAGAACAGTGGGAAGACTGGCCAGTGCGACCTTGGGAAACCTGCACCTGGCATAAGGGACTAGTGGATGCACTTCCATACGATCTATCACAAGTATAGAGACCGATCAGGTTCATTAACACCTTGTGGCATTCCAAGATCGAAAAGAAATGGCATACAAGAGCCATATCGGACAAACAAGGAAAGGCCTGATTTGTACTAGTAGATACAAGCTACAAGAGTATGGGTTTACTATGTGAACAACAAGGCTATAAGAAGTTTGAAATTATTTTTGTAATTTTCTGCTGAAATAAATAAAATCTCTCTTATCTCTCTCATTTCTATTTTGTATTGAGAAACTAATATGTTCCATAAAGAATGTGTATATCCCTTCTGCTATATTTTACATGGTATTAGAGCACAGGTTAAATGGAACAACTATCCTCAAACAAAATGGAATAAGAAGTGTGTACGGCCTTCATGTCTTCCACCCAAACCAATGAGGTATGGTATATAGACAGTGGAGTGTCCAGTCACATGACTAGCCACAAGCACTACTTTAGCAACTTGAGTGAAAAGAAATTTGGATTTGCAATCTTACTTGGTGATGACTATGCCTATCATCCAAAAAGAGTTGGAACTGTAAGGTTTGAGAGGGAGTCTGGCAAGCCTCTCTACCTATCAGGTGTCCTCTATGTTCCTGGACTGAAGAAGAATCTGGTCTCAGTGTCAACCCTAAAAGACAAGGGTTATGACTGTTACAATTCAATGAACTCAATATAAGACAATTTAAAGATATTGGCCACTCAATGAATTCAATAAAAGATATCGGTCATTCAATGAATTCAATATAAGACAATTTAAAGATATTGTCCATTCAATGAATTCAATAAAAGATACTGGCCATTCAATGAATTCAATATAAGACAATTTAAAGATATTGGCCATGTGTATTTTATGTTTCATTATTCTTTGTTTATTAGAGATTTTATAAATTGATCTATTAAAAAAAAATATGGAATAAAATGTTTTGTTTTAATATTTTTAATTGAAATTTATTTAAAATTTGGAAGGATAAGGGTCATTGCACTCTAATGTGTTATTAAATGTTTTATTTAATAAGATATCTTAGAGGTGTTCATTTTGGGTGTTTTTTTTTTATCATTTTTGAGTATTTAAAATTTTATGATGTTGAAGATGATGGTTAATATTTTCTAGGATCAACTTTGGTGTATAGAAAAAAGATATTTGGTTTGTTTTTATACTTTTGATATTCTAAATTAGGGTTAATGGCCTCTTTTTGGTTTCTTAATTTTCTTGTATCTTCAAATTTTTGTCGGGTCAGAATTTTTCCTTAAATTTAGATGCAATAATATTTTTAATAGTATCAATATCTTGAGTGACGTCCTTCTCTATTCCCCAATAATTTAGCTAAGACTTGGCATTTATATGTCAACTTTTCAATAGACTTTAAAGTAATTTTAGGAAGTATCTTGCACTTATATATAAAGTATCTAGTCATAACCATATTCTCAATGAGGGAAAAACTCACTTTTATAATAAGGATAAAATAAAACATATTAAACAAATAAAACATACTAAACAAATAAAAACATATATTTTAAAAATATTTTTAACCAAAATTTAATGAGATAAATTTATATGAAAATTTATACCAAATCAACATTGTTTAATAGTTGGAGAAATTGTTGAGATTGAAACACTCGAACCCTGTCTTTGCAACCTTTGAAACTCTTGACTCTGCATTTTTCCCTAGCTTTCAACATCTTCCTTAATCCCCAAAGTAGTTACTCCTCGATGTGACTGCAATCTTCCAAGGCTACAACGATCATGCTCTGTCACATGCTAGCATCTAGAAATCTGCAGGCTGACTTACAGTCCTTCAAGGACATGGTTATAGGGCAGGACCTAGCCTTCCCTCTCTCCTTTGGAACGGGTAGGGAAAGGAATTGTTCTGGCATGGATCCTAGACCTAACAAGTACGATATTCAATAAGGGAACACAACTAGAAAACTTTGAAACGACTATTTGGCCAAAACCAAGAAGAATCCAAGGTACGAGGTCAACTCAACCAATGAGGTAAACTCACCCAATGTTGGTACCTATATGTACATGAAAGATCATGCATTAGTAGGAAAATTAATGGGTTTCTGGCCATCTAAGAAAGCACTTGTTGAATGGGTAAATTCCAGATGGAAAACCAAGGACTAGGTGGACCTAAAGCTCGACTCCAAAGGGTTCTTTATGGCCATTTTTTCATGCACTGAAGACAAAGAATGGATTTTTGAAGCAAGACCGTATTTATTCAATTTGGTTGGTCTTTATCTTAGGTATTGGATGAAAGGTCTAGTGTGGATCGGGATGTACTCCTTGCCACATGAATTCTAAGAAATAGAAACACTAGAAGGTATTCAAAACTCCCTTAATTATTTCGTCAAGATCTTGGAGGTGACCAAGCAAGGCATATATACCTCATATTCCAGGATCATTTTTTATATGAATGTTGCTAACGCCCTACCAGAATCCATCAACATCATTTTTCAAGACTCAAAATGGTTCCAGACATTGGAGTACGAAGATGTTCCTTTCCGCTACAAAAAGTGCCATAAACATGGCCACTTATTTCGAGACTACCCCCTAAATATATCGAATATGGTGGAAAAAGGAAAGGGCTCGGTAGACCAGGAGGGATTTGCGAAGGTACCCAACAAAAGGAAATCAAACAAAAAATTAGCAATTTTGAGTCCCTTTACTCAAACAATTAGTAACTAAAACAACTTTAAATATTTGATGGATAAGCCATAGGTCCTCCCAAAGTCAGGAAACAACGCATAAATTCCCAACATGGCCAACATCATAGGAAAGGCTCCCAAATATGACTCCAAGTGACAAAAAATAGACCCTCAACAGACAAATTCCAACCCTCCCGAGATGAGTATCAACAAATAGATCATGGAAATAGAAGGGGGAATTTCAAAAGACTTAGAAGAAGATGACATACAAAAGGAAATGGACTCTGAAATTGATTTAGGTGGATATCGGTGGCCACCCACCTATTCCAACTATATTAAAACAATTTTCTAGCAACTTACTATTTTTAGCAATTTTTTGGTTCCTAAACTTCTGGGACCATTTTGAGGGCCTAAAAAACATTTTTTCATGATCGAAAACCTCAATAATAGCCAAAGGCTTTGATTGAGCCCCAAAAATGAATATCCTCAATGATACCTTTCTAATGAGATATCGTGCACCCCAAATGAAGATTGTATGCCAAAGTTATGCCCCAGGAAGTTGATACACCAAACTACTCAAAACGGGGTCCACAAAACTGTTGGCTTTTCATCTTTTGGGGTTAGGGTTTTGGATTTTACTTATGTTAAAAAGGAATTTAGAGCCTCATTGTAATCATCTTCTTGTGAATGTGAGTAGTTGTCACATCTCTTCTCAGAGATAAGATGCCACCATTCTAGCGAGTCTTTCACTCTGTATTTCTATAGTTTTGTACATTTCGCTCATTAATAGAAATTGTGCATTACTGTATCTTTGTGTTTATGGTTTCATCTTTGATATATTTTTGTTATATTATTGGATATCTGAGCTATATCTATACATTTATTTACTATATCTCCACTCTCATTTCATGCCGAAAATAATCTGGATCAATAGTATCAGAGCAGACTACTCTTGATCATTTTTTTCAGTGCATGTCCCCGACGAGGTCGTAGTATAGCAAGTTGGGTCTCGAGCTTGTCTCTCTTAAGTAAATCACTCTCGCAAGCCCAATAAACCCTCCATGGTGGAAGAAAGGAAAAACAACAGAGAAAACGACTATGTTTATCTGCTGCTTGAGTAATCTCTCACGCGACAAAGGGACGAAATGATGGAGAATTTTGCCCACATTCTTCAACGCCTGCTGATAAAACTAGGCACATCTTCATCTAACGGCCAATTGGAGGCACCTAACCTTTCAAGTTATAAGTGAATTTTGATATTCCCGTATTTGAAGGTCAAATCGATGCGGATGCCCTAGAAAAATAGTTAAATCTGCTAGAAGGTTATTTATCTGTTCACAATTTTTTCGATAGGGAAAATATCACCTTTGCACCCCTTAAGGCTCTCCCCCATGTCAAACATTGGTGGGAAACTTACTAGGAGAAACGTTTTATGGAAGAGTCTGGAATATATGGGGTCGAGCCCACTTGGGATTTTTTTGTGGATGTGGTCAAGGAACAATATTACCCTATTGGCAACTATGACGACCAATACATGAGATGGACCACACTGCAGCAAGAAAGGGGCCAAGAAGTGTCAGAGTTCACCAATACCTTCCATAACTTGTGCACCAAGTTGGGTATAAGAGATTCCGAGTGGAAATTGGTTCTAAAATACTGTGGGGCTCTACACAGATACATCCAAACTGAAATGGATTTTCTGGACATCTCATCATTGAGTGTTTCTTATCGATATGATGCTAAAATCGAGTAGAAATTTAAGCACGAGAAAAAGCAGGATTTCGGGTCTGCAAATCCGCAACACCCAAAGTATGGTAAAGACGACCCTAACAACCAGCCTTCAAAAAACCAGTCCAAGCCACAGGAAAACAAGGGTAACAGAAATATGAAGAAGGACACTGGAAAATGGTGCGATTTCAACAAAATCCCCTAGCACAGCAACGATGAATGTCACTCAAAACAGTCATTGGTGTTTGAGATCAAATACAAGGAGTCAAACCCTGATTCAGAATCTAATTCAGAAAATACTGGTAGAAGACAAATCATCGACGCAAACCCCACTACTACTGTCGCGACCACAATAATTCAACCAGAAGAACCAATAGATCCTAAAGAGGGGGAGGGGATTTTTTATTCATGGATGTGGGTGAAGGGGACCTCTCTGCATTTTATTGTTGATAGTAGAAGCCAGAAGAACCTCATCTCAGTAGAGGTCATAAAATAGTTGGGATTTTCGACAACACCACACCCACAGCCATACAACATCGGGTGGCTTCACCAAGGACAATATCTTCATGTCAACCAGTAGTTTTGATTGTCATACAACATCCAACCCTTCAAGGATAAGGTATTATGTGATGTTTCCCTGTTGGATGTATGTGATGTTCTTTTGGGCCAACCATATATGTGGAAGTGTCATGTTATTTATGAGTCTCGAACCCATAGTGTCATTTTTACTCTGGGGGGTCATCTCTACAGGATACCATAGGTAGTTCTGACTACTGTCCCACCTAAAAAGTGTTGCAAGGTAGTATCTCATACTACACAATTCAGCTTCTTCACAATATGTTCAAAAGGTGAACAGAAGGACGCTGCAACCACTGCACCCTTAGTCCAAGCACCTTTTATCTAGTAGAAGCAAGTTGACAAGATTGAATAAAAGTGTAAATATTCCTTTTGCACACATTCATCTCATTAGGTTCTCGACAACCACCCACAAACCAAGCAACGCAACTTCTCCAGCAAGGAAAGCAGCTCACCAAGGTCCAAATTCAGCAAACGCTTCCCCCTCTCCCTCGGTAAATCAATGCAATGGAGACCATTGCTTCATAAGAAGGTATGATTGATATAGGTGTATATTGGTGGCCACCCACCTATTCCAACTGGATCAAAACAATTTTTTGGCAACTTACTATTTTTAGCAGTTTTTCGGTTCCTAAACTTTTGGGACCATTTTGATGGCCTAAAAAATGTTTTTTCATGATAAATCACCTCATTGATAACCAAGACTTTTATTTATACCCAAAAATGAATCTCCTCGATGATATATTTCCAACGAGCTATCGTGCACCCCAAATGGAGATCGTATGCCAAAGTTACGCCCCCAGGAAGTTGATACACCAAACTACTCAAAACGGGGTCCACAAAACTGTTGGCTTTTCATCTTCTGGGGTTAGGGTTTTGGATTTTATTTATGTTAAAAAGGACTTTAGAGCCTCATTGTAATCATGTTCTTGTGAATGTGATTAGCCATCACATCTCTTCTCAAAGATAAGTTGTCACCATTCTAGCGAGTCTTTCACTTTGTATTTCTATAGTTTTGTACATTTCACTCATTAATAGAAATTGTGTATTACTATATCTCTTTGTTTATGGTTGCATCTCTTATATATTTATATTATATTATTGGATATCTGAGATATCTCTGTACATTTATTTATTATATCTCTGCTCTCATTTTGTGCCGAAAATAATCCGAATCAGAAATGGTGGAGATTGACTTACCATCTCTAGTTGAAGCACATGGAGAACAATGTGACAATTTTTGAAAACCCTAGCTAATGCAAATGCAAAAGAAACTTATCAGAAGTAAAATGAAATTAGGAAAGGCCTATTCCAAACCTAGCTAATCAGAAGGGCTGAGAATCATATCTTTTCATAAATCTCAGAAAAATATTTTAGTTGAAGAGAAACAAAGAGGACATAAATCTTTCAAGCAAAAAATAGAGGAGGGTTACACCTTGTTGGTAAATTTAGGATAGGAAATGGGACTGCCAGATAAACACTTTCCCTCCTAATCCAAACTCTTGGTTTAGGTCCTCCTTTTTTTTAGCCCAGGTTCCTTTGCTTTGTTTTTTACCTTTTCAGTTACTAATGAAATTACTCTCTTGGAATGTAAGAGACCTTAATGCTCTCAGAAAACACCACATTCTTAGGAAAAGTAATAACCAGGAGAAACCTACAATAGTTCTCCTGCAGGAAACCAAATGTGATAAAGAGACGATGACAACCTTGGCCAAGAAATGTTGGAAGGAACGTAAGGTCAAGGCAGTGATAGCCATGGGATTCTCTGGGAGTTTGGAAGTCCTTTGGAACCTATATCAGGTCACCTTAGAGAATTTTGTGGAAGGCCCCAATCTCCTCTGAGTTGAGTTTAGATTCATGGATTCACAAGTCCAAGGTTCAATCACCAATGTATATGGGCCCACAAATCCCCTCCTTAAAATCCCATTTCTTGACTCTCTCAAAGTATTTTGGCATATTTCTCTGCATCACAATTATATTTTAGGAAGGGACTTCAACTTATATACATCTTTTAAAGAGAAGAGAGGGGGTTTAAGGAAATTGGACTCAAAAAAATTATCTTTCAAAAGCTTCATAACCGATCTCAGACTCAGTAATATCCCTGTCGTTAGTGAATCCTACACTTGGAGTAATAAATGTGGGGGTACTCACCAAATCTCAACTAGGCTTGATCATTTCCTTCTCTCGAAAATTTTGTTTCTAAGACTAATTCCATTAGAAGTAGGCATTATTCCTTATGTTGGGTTGGATCATTGGCCCATTAAGCTTTCTTGGTAGAATTCAATAGCACCAAAGTCGATGCCTTTTCACTTTGAGATTTTTTGGATGGAGCATCCAAAGTTCATGAACAATTTGGAAAAATGGTTGAAAAATGAAAGCTCCCACACTGCACTCTGATGTTCCAATTACAACCAAATCTAAAACATGTGAAGAAACAAATCAAGAAGTGGAACAAGGAAGTATTTGGTAATATCTTATTTGAAAAGGAAAGGCTCAAGAAGGACATGGAAGCCCTGCAGTCCAACATCATCATCCATGGAAGAACAAAAGAACAAGCCCAAGAGAAACATCTCAACATGAAATAGAAATTTGAGAAAAACAAGAGAAGACCCTATGGAAGAAAAAGTCCCATATACTATGGCTAAAAGAAGGAGATATAAAATCCAATTTTTTCATAACTCCATGCTCAATAGATGCACCCACAATTCCATCTCTGGTTTGATTTTGAGGATAGGAAAGAAACTTGAAAAATATGAGGATATAGTTCAAGACATTAAGTGGAATGTTAGTCAGATCCTAGTGGAACCGCCCATGGAAAGGTAGGAATCCATCAACTCCATTCTAACCTCAATCCCAACTTTAGTATCACCGAAACAAAATAGGATTCTATTGAGTCCCATCTCTTTGGAGGAAGTGATGGCCACCATCAAATCCAGGGCCCCTGGAAAATCTCCAGGTCTAGAAGGTGGTTGAGGAATCTCACATTTTTGGTAACATTTTGCAAGCCTTCAACTCCTCTTTCATTTCCCTCATTCCGAAGGAACAAAATCATCTAATTGTTGAGAAGTTTAGGCTCATTGCCTTATGTAATGTCATATATAAAATCATATGCCAAAATCTGGTGGAGATGGAACAAGTAGAAAGGGGAGTTATGGAGCAAGATATGGAAAGTTAAATATGCCAGACAGATCCCCAAGGAAGAGCTTATCATACTTAATGAGGCATGCCCAAGCTCCATGATATGAAATAATGCATGGGCCAATAGAACCTTGGTGCAACAACAGTCCTTTTTGGGAAATTAGATCCGGGAAACTAGCTTTAATCTAGGAGGATGCATGGAAATGGGAATCTAGACTTAAACTTAATCCCATTCTCCAATAGGCCAAAGAAATTCTTCAAGATAGAGGTTGGCTGACTATCAATCTACAAGGGGTGGAGAATGAAATCCCTCCAAAAAAAAAAAATGGTTATATGGAGACTTCTGGCCCTCTCAACTCTCTCCTAATGAAACAAACCTTTTGGATTCTTTTTTGAGGGACATGCAAATCCACATTTGGGAGGGGTAGGATATAATTCTATGGGGCACTGAAGGCATTGGAAACTTCAACATAAAATGAGACTATGATTGGGTATCCAAACACTCTTCCCTAGTCTTGGACATTATATGGTAGAGAGTTTGGAATATTGAACTCTAGAAAAAAATTTCCTCCTTTCTCTAGCTTTTGTTCATAATGAAAAATATCACCTAAGATCGCCTTACCAGCAGGGGATTTGAAGGACCATCAATTTGTTACATGTGCAGACAGTAGGAGGGAACAACATAATATCTTTTCAACAATTGCAGTGAGGTCAATCAACTATGGGATAAAGGTGCTTCTATTTTCAGACAGCCCTATAGAAACAAGACCGACATCATCCTCAAAGGAGCTCGACACATCTTCCCTGGCCACTTTCTTTGGTTGATTAGGAGGGAAAAAATCGATGAATCTTCAAACAACAATTTTGAACAGGGGATGACATTTGGATGATTACCCATGCCTCAATTAAGGAATCCATCAATTCCAAGCCCTAGTCAAAGGAAGCAGAAATGGTACAATGTAGAGATTAGATCATCCTCTCCACCTGGAAATTCAAACTGAGACTAGAAGATAAGTCCAACACAACAAGGAAGGTAAATCCCTCACCAGACAAATGGGAAAACCCCCCACTAGCATACCTCAAATTAAACTTTGATGGGGCTACTAAAGGTAATCCAGGGCCTGCAAGAGCTGGGAGAGTATTCAAAAATTAAAATGGTGGCATTATGTTCCTTTTTGCCAGTTATCTTGGTAGAAGCACCAACAATGTTGTTGAGTTCGATGGTCTAATTAAACGTCTCTTGCTAACTATAGACCTAAAATACCACGGTCTGGTGGTTGAAGGAGACTCAACATCATTATCCAGGCCTCACAAGGCTTCGATGTGGCTCTAATCCAAATAAGGTCTCATCTAACATGCGGTTATCCTCAAGATTGGCTCATACAACCATTTTTCTTAGTCACTTTCGGACCGTCTCTACCTCTAATGTTCACAAAAAAGAAAATGGTCTAGTAGATTGCTTGAAAAACTAAGGGATTGTCTCAACAAGCCATAACCTTGCCTCTCCCTGGAATGCTCTGGACTAGACAGAGATTCGAGCATAATGCATCAAGTTAAATACAATGGACAACAATCCCCTGGATGGGGTGATTGAACAAGTTTTGCATGCCCCCGCCACTTGGCATGGGAGGCACATGACAATTGTCCCATTGGCCTTCAAAATCTTTGGAAGCTAGTATGAGTCAAGACAACTGGTCCATTCCACGACATGCGAGTTTGGTGTGAGGTTAATGGCGATTGTGAAGGAAGGTGGTAGAGGTTTTAAACCTTTTGACACTCTTCTTGTGATGATGGTAAGTACATATGTCTCATGGTTATTATGCAAACTATGATGATTATGTTTGGTAGTGCACTTTGGGTCTTTATTCCCATTTGCATGGTCGAGCCTCTTCGTTCTCCTGGGGTGCGAACTTGGTTCATTTTTTTAGGTAGTCTGGGTTTATATCCAAGGGCGAGTATCCATGGGTTGATATGGGTCAGGATTTCACAGTCCTTCTCCTAGCTCATCCTTTGGGAGGTAGTTGTTGTCGCTATGAGTGGCCTTTGGGGTGGAGTCTCCTTTCACCAGGTTCGTATGTTCTTTTTGGTGGGAAACACCTAGTTCTCTTCAGTTTCTTTTTTTCCTTTTCATCCATGGACTCTGAAACTATTGGTAGGCTCCCTTCTTCCGTGTCTTTTCTGCACCTGAAGTCACTTAGCAGTAGTGGCCTCCAAACCAACCTTGACTTTGACCCTAACTTTTCTGGTTATATTTCTCTATCCTGGCTCAACCATGTTTTCCCCATAGATATACAAATATCACAACAATAACTTGTGTCCACCGCGTGTGGCACTTCCAAGCCTCCTTCCTCTAGGTGGGTACCTCCTTGCACATGGGTCGAAAGGGTCGTAAAACAGGCTAAGAAGCTCTTTCACACAAGCACCCTACCAGAAATGTAGCAGAAAATTGATATGTATGTGAATGAGGCTAGGAAATGCATGCTTAGACCTCAAAACACCAATTCAAGAAGGAATTCCATGATTGGGTTTCTGACATTGGTTTTTCCAGGTCCAGAGACATACAGGTTTTTAGAGCTATGAATTTTTACTAGATGGCCAAAACCATCATTGCTATGTCAATGAAGGATACTTAGATTAATAAAGTCAAGCATGAGGAAACATTGGACAAGATTCGACGACTCGAAGCAAAATTCACCATGTTGTGCAGAGTTTCTTTTGGAATCAACTTCAAAGTCACCAATTGGGGCTTTGACGATGAGAAGGAATATGTAGAGGTAGTAGGCACCCTAGTCTCCCTATGCACAAACTCCAATCCGATTTCTCTTGAGGAAGGGATGGAGGTTGATATCAAAAGAAAGGCCAAGATGCATGAGACTTCTAGTCATGCAATCCCAACCAAGCCACCTCTCAGTAAATCCGGTGGATTTGGTTGTTTTCAGTTTTGGATTTGTCTTGTTTTAATTCCAGTTTAATCATGATATCTATATGGTCTATCTACATGTACAAACTTATAAATACTTTTACAGACATATGATTATTAAAGTTTAAATGCGATCTGATACCTAATTTCCATTTTGACTGACATCAAACAATGTTGAATGTATCAATTTATATATATTATTAATATATGAGTAATTTAACTTTAAACAATATTAAAAATATTGTTTAATACTTATGTATTCTTCCAAAACTTTTATTATTATAAAAATAAAAATAAAAAATAATAATACAATTTATTCCACTTTTATCTTCCTGTATGTATCATCCATACAGGGTGCTTCCTTTGATGATGGATAGAATCATAGATGTGGGTGATATGAGACAAGGTGGGACCTCCTCCTTTCAATTCTATGGCCTCCAAAGTCCTTTCCCTTCACTTCTTCAAGAGATGGAATTTCAGAGTGAGTGTTAGTTGCATACACGTGGATAGAGATTCGAAGCCCTTACTTATTGACCACTACCTACCAACCAACCACCTCCGACTGTTTCGTCACGCTAACGTCAGCACCATTTAAATATATGTAAGTTATGAAATTAGTAGCCCAAATAAAGTAAATTCTTCATTTTATTATTATTTCCTTTTTATAATATTTTTTTAATATTATTCCTTATTTGAAGATCTTCCCACTTTGAAACCTTAAATTCATTATAAATATGGAAAATATTTCTACCTTTTCATCCACCCACCATTAAAGGAAGGAAGAAGAAAGAATTATCAAAAGTAAAACACATCAAAGCTATGAGATAGGAGAGTTTAATGCCAACGTGTCCAATTTTTATTTTATTAAAATGAAATTTCATGCTTATCCCTTTTTGACACTAAAATAACAACTTTGTGTATCGTCATATTATTGTATATGTAACAAGTGTAGTAGGTTGTGATATACTGTTTTCGAAGATAATAAAAGAAATTTTACTCAAATCTATGTAAACTTACCCAGTTTTCTTTGCCTTTGAGGTTTCCCATTCCCCTTAGAGGGAGTGCGAGTGCTTTAGCTCGTTTCTATAATAAAATATGTCATTTCAAAAAAATCTAAATTTATTTTGGAGCCAACGTTTCTATGATATATCTCCATAAGCAACTAGTTTTTTGAATAGCAGTTTTTAGTATATAGTGGGGGTTTTGCGTTCGTAGAGATTGTCCTAACAAGTTTAACCGTATGCCAAAAAAACGAATGAGAGTCTGCCCCACCAATGCCAGTGCCCGAACAAGCCTGCCACTATATCCATTGGGTTTCTAACCCCGTAGCTATCAATTAACTTAATAAAAGAATTAAAAATGGTTTCATAACTACACATTTGGAAAAATAAGAAAATAAAATAAAATAAAAGAGTCTTATTTCATAGGTCAATGGTAACTTACCAAATGAATTAAAAATGGTTTCATAACTACATATTTGGAAAAATAAGAAAATAAAATAATAAAAAGAGTCTTATTTCATAGGTCAATGGATTCATTTCATGTGACTTGGTTTATATAGAATTGATGGGTAAAGTGTCTCCATTCAATGTGTTTTGGGAGTTGTGAAAGGGGGCTACTTCAATATGAACATATGTATGGTTTATATTTTATATTTGTTATAAAATTATTTTATCAATAGAGTTGTACCTTATAAGAAAGTGACACTCATATATAGTCATGTCAAAATTAATTTCAAACCTCGAATGAAGTGAAGGTTGCAATAACACTATCAATTTATTGACCAATCAGAGGTCATAAAAATATTAATTTTGTTATATTGAAAAATAATTTTTTTTATTTGTTATGTTCAACATTAAAATTGATACACATTTTTTAAGTCAACATAAAACTAATATGAAAGTTAATGCTAACTCATTGCTATATACTACCTGCGTGCAGTATAATAAAACATTGCATAATGTCTTAAAACCTTAAAACCTACTTTTTAAATTAAATACAACATGGTCTTAGCTTTTGAATACAGTTTTAAATCCAAAGTATCAAATTTATAACTAAAATAATTTGGAATGATTTGTTTTCTATAAATATTTAATTTTAAAATTTCATATATATATATATATATATATATAACTTTTCATATTAATTTTGTAATGAAATTCTCTTTTGTAACTAGGGGAAGATGAAGGTGTGGTAAAGCCCACTCACAATGTATGGGAAAGAGTAAACTTTAGAGAAAGAATATAATAACTTTACAAAATAAAAGTTACAAACTCACTCATCATTCACATATCAAGTGATTCCCAAAAACAAATTGTTTTCAAATTAGTGATGGTGTGTTAGTTCTACTTAGATAGAGATAGAGAGTGAGATTGATGATATATTTTGATTCTCAAAACAAAATTTCCCATGTTAGTGATGGAAACGTTTCCATGTGTATTTTCCTATTTGACAAAGATTGATGTTATTATAATCTATTTGATAAAGATTGATGTGATTGATATTATTATAAGTTTAATTTCAAAAAATATTATCATCATTGTGATTTCTTTTAAAACTTTAAAAGTTTTGAAAGCTATTTTTTCTAAATTGATAATTGCACATTTTATAATAATAGTTAGATGTTTATGAACATTGTTTGAAATTAGGTTGTATTTTGATTTTCTTTGTTTAAAAAGCACATTTTATATAAATTAAATGATGGATTAGTTGGTGATTATATATATATGGAGAGAACAAGAGAAAACTAATTTTTCTTTATCTAAGTTTAGTAGGTTTGTCTTTCTTCAATTTAGAAGTATCACAATTAATATAGTTAACTTATAATATGAAATAAGAATATTTTGATCAAGAAACAATAAGTGAGGGTATCTATTATGTTAAATTTATCTAGGCCTAGTCCCAACCACAAACACAACTACAAAGCATAAGTGCTTCATAAAGAGAAAACATGTTAGTACAGACCAAACAAACCTCATCCATTGCTTACTAATTTTTTTATTTTTTCTAAGTCCATTGTTCATCAGTTAAAAGTAGTATTAAGTAGTCAAGTTGGTTGATCAACCAAGCGACTTATAGTGAAATGTTATAGTCATTTTGTTTTATTGATTTTAGTATTTAAGAGAAAGGAAAACACTTTATATGATTAGAATGTGTTGGAGGATTTTGGGGTAAAATACATTGTTTTTATATTTATTGTTTTGAGAATTATTCTATTCTTCTCATTGGAGGTCATAAGTTTAAATCCAATGAGAGTAGGGTATGTACACAATCAAATCATTGTGCGAAGGGGTCCCTTACTTCATATACAAGGAGAGCTCATGCTTAAATTTGGCATCAGAGTAGGCTATGACCTAAATTAAACGATCATTTTTGTTATTTAATATTGCTTTATTGTGCACATACACATGCATACGTGCATTTAATGCTCTCTTCTTGTAAGCATGCCTACTTTATGATTTTCTTCTCATAGAACACTTCTTTATAATATTGAATTTTATTCTAATTGAAAAATATTGGATGGAAAGGAGGAGAAGCTAAAACTTCAAATACTTGAAAGTCAAGGGATAAAGGTGTATCCTATTGTTTCATTTCCACATAAATAAAATACGCGAAAAAAGTGTCTATATTATATGAGTGGAAAGTTTGAGCAAAGATACTTTTACAAGGTTAGAATAAAAGGAAAAACAATTGCAAGTTACTTTTTATGAATTTCTTTTTTCATCAATGACTTTATATGCTTTTATATGCTTTGAGAAATAAAAAATATATTTAAATTATTTTTTCAATAAAATTCTTAATAGTATATCTTTAAACGCCATTTGTATTTTGGTTATTTTGCATTTCTATGGATGAATAATAGATATGGAGTTGAGATAATAAATTTGTATTGTTTTTTTTTTTTTATCCCTATGGATGAGTATTAGATATGGACTTGAGATAGATATGTGCATTCTAAATTTGACTTTCTAGGTTGTATATAATGATTTTCCATTTCATTTTATTTTATTGGAGCGATAATATTGGGATGCTTTTCCCTATATTGTTTTCTGATATAATAAGTTTTCAAATATCGCTCCTTATGGTGCTTTATGATTGATTCTTTTATATTTTTTTGAGAGGCATTATGCACTAATCTCCATATTAATAGTGCATTGATACAATTTGGTTATTTTTCCACTATGAACTTTATTTTAAACATTTGCAAATTTCTAAATCTATAATTTTTAAACAATATCAAATACAAATACAATTTTCTAAAAATCATTATTACATGAAATATTAAAATAACCTTTAAAATAATCTATTCTATTATCATTATAACTACAATGCTAATAGTTCCTAATATCTGATGCATTATTCATGTTACTTCCTATATCATAAATATTTGTCTTTATTTGAAAATAAAACCCAAATTATATTTGATTGAATAAATAAATCCCAATGATGTTAGGCTTTGAATATAATGTTAAATCCAAAGTATTAAACTTATAACTAAGATCATATTTAGATAAATCATATACTTACTAATTTACCTTTTGTGATTATTTAATTTTATAAATATATATTTCCCTTTACTTTTTATTTTTAAATATATTAATTTGTATATATGTTTTATTTTTAAATATATTAGTTTGTATATATGTGAAGCTTTTAATTTTTTAATTAAAAGCTTTTTGTAACTAGGGAGAGATAAAAGTGTGGTAAAGAAAACTTACAGTGTATGGGAGAGAGGACACTCTGGAGGAGGAATATAAATAACTTTACAAAATAAAAGTTACAAATTCATTCATCGTTCACATAACATGTGATTTCCCAAACAACTTTTTTTTAGGTGTGTTAGTTCTACTTGGATAGAGATTGATATTGATGATATATTAATTCTCGAAACAAATTTATCACTAATTTTTTACATGATAGTGATGGAAAAAATTTCATGTTATTAATGGTGGTGTGTCAATTTTTCTATTTGGAAAAGATTGATGTTATTAATAAGCTTATGTTTTTCGAAAAGATTGATGTTATTAATAAGCTTATGTTTTTCATGTTATTAATGGTCGTGTGTCAATTTTTCTATTTGGAAAAGATTGATGTTATTAATAAGCTTAGGTGTGTTAGTTCTACTTGGATAGAGATTGATATTGATGATATATTTTGATTCTTGAAACAAATTTATCACTAATTTTTTACATGATAGTGATGGAAAAATTTTCATTTTATTAATGGTGGTGTGTCAATTTTTCTATTTGGAAAAGATTGATGTTATTAATAAGTTTATGTTTTTTTTAGATTTTGAGTGTTTTTTTTTTCTAAATTAATTATTACAAGAGGTTTTGAGTATTATTTTTTTATAAATTAATGATTACACATTTTGTAATAGTAGTTAGATGAATTTTTCACGTCATTAATGGTTAGCTAAGAGACCACAACCCAAAGCCATCTAAGTCGTCAAAATCACCCAAGGATCGCACTCGATCTGGGCCGCACCAACCCTTAACATGGGTGGATTTTTGGGCGTCTCCTCTCGACTAAACACACCGTAAGGGTATTGAACTTGGATCGCCTAGAAAATGAAACCCACGTCTTAACCGATTGAGTAAGCGTGAATTGACTACAATTAATATAGTTAACTTGCAACTATCAAATAAGAATATTCTATCAAAAAATAATAAGTGAGGGTATCTATTATGTTAAATTTATCTAGACTTGTACCTAGTCCCAACCACAAACACAAATACAAAGAACAAGTGATTCATAAGGAGAAAACATTTCCAGTGTTTCATGGAAACCTGCACAAGAGACCTAGCTAAATCATACACAAACAAAGCTTATCAAGAAAAGGAAGAGAGATACACAATGCATAATGAGAATCAATGTATATTATGATCTTATCAATGAGTGAGTGATCTTCACTCATATAGGCAATGACATCCTATAATTAGGAATGCATGCATAATAGTGATGGTCTAATATTAGAAAGTCTAAAATAGAACTAGTTAGTTAACTCCCACTGAACTAGTGTTAGTCCCACTGAACTAGTGTGCCGAAAATAGAAATTTCTCCAACACCCCCCTTGAACATCACTATGGAGTAAAAAATGAGTCCCGAATACTAGGCCATATTAGGTACTCATGTACAGTGCAACTAATGAACACTGAATAAAAATGAGGAAAGAGGGAAAACGACGTGGGAACAAAAGCCCCCTTCAAAAGACGATGTATCAAAAGAAGAAAATGTCAGCTGCTAGGAAACTGTGTTCTTCATTGCAAGATGATCCCACAAAGTCTAAATCTTATGCTCATTGAAAGTCTTCATGAAGATGTAGAAATCTTTATGGATCTGATGAAGTCCTTTGGCAACCTGTTGAGTGTTGTACCTCTTGATCCTGTGGACCCATCTGCACCTAAAAATGTTCCTTTTTGGTGGAAGTGGAACCAGATGTGAAGTTTGATTCCTTAGGAGTGAGTCATACTCCTTTTGCATGGCTGCTTGCCATAATGGATTTCCCACATCCTTATTGTAGGTATGTGGATCAATAGATTGAACCATATAGAAATGCATGGGCATAGCAGGTTCTGAAGATGAAAATACATGAGAAGGCACCTCATGTTGAGATCGAGTCCTCCTCGAATCCAATGGATTCCCTGCAAGGTTTCCTACTTGAAGTGTGGATTGTGCCTTCTTGGGCATCTGCTGAAGCTTCAATGCTGGTTTCTTATCTGGATGTACTACCTGCTTATTTCCATGTACAAAATCTGAGTGTATGGAATCATCTATGATGTCTGAAACTGATGGAAGCACAAGAGTATATGCATGTTGCATGGGAGGTGCATGCAAAGTACTCTCCTTATGTGTAAGTAGAATAGAGGAGTCATCGTCAGAAACTTAGTGAATTTATACAACCTTGACTTATGATCCACCTCACCAATCGCAATGATGGAATTGTCATGCATGTCAATTACTGAAACCGAATATGATGTAAATTCATCCTTTTTACCTTTCTGAGTGATCTGATAAACTGAGAGAAGATTCATATAAATCTTTGGAACATGTAAAACATTCTCAAGACTGTCATTATGGAGTTCCACTCTCTCTTCTCCTGCTACTTCTATTGGAGTATCATCCCCCATGAGAATAGGGGGTCTTGAGCATGGAATCAAAGAAGAGAAAAAATCCTCTTTCGCTGCCATATGATGGGATGCACTAGAATCTATAATCCATGAATCAGATGAGGAATTAATTGCAACAAGAACATGATGATTACCTTTTTTAGGAGCAGGATCTTCTTCCTTCTGCTTCTTGACTTCCTCTAGAATGAAGTTTCCAAGGTTGTTATGCTGAAGTGCATGTGCCATAAGATCGATTTGTTTCTTCATGCATGTGGATTCTTCATGATTTGGTTTATTGCAGTAGTGCACCGCTTTCCCTTCTTCTTCTTCTTGGAATTTGAAAAGTCTTTGGAACCTGAAGAATCATTAAAGGGTTTGGAATATCCCTCCTTCCCATTTTGTTTGGATGACCCTTTTCCATCATGCATGGTGAGTGCATGTGCTTTGGGATCTTTCATGAGGCCCATCTATATGATTTTTTTCTTCTCTTGTGTAAGAGACTCAATGAACTTAGCCAACGTAGGCATTTTCCAATTTGTTCCAAAAAGACATCTACCAGAATGAAAATTGGAGACATATACAATGTATTATGGTCCTAGCTTGGCCAAGATTGTTAGAATAAGTTGGTTCTCTTGTGTAGACTTGTCAATACCACATTCACCCAAGCTCAATCGAAAAGATTTAAATTTAGTAAAAAAATCTTGTATATTATCAAAACTTTTAGGGTCTAAGGTATTCAACTCTACCTCAAGCATATGACCTCGCATCTCATCTTGCATTCCAAAGAGTCCTTCCAAGGTGGTCCAGATCTCGTTTGGAGTCTTGCATGTGACAACATGAAACCATAAATCAGTGGAGATTAAATCAAGAAGTAGTCATGTGGACTCATCCTTATGGTTCACCCATCTGGTCTTCTCAAGCGCTGATGTAGGTTATGTTTCTGTTGCCATCATCAAATTATGTAGTTCTTTTCTTTTGAGTTGGAATGCGGCCTTCAGATTCCATTCAAAATAGTTGTACGGTGTGAGTATTATCACTATGCTTGATTGAATAATTTTCATCGCCTCCATCCTGCTATTGATTCTGAAAAGATCCTAAAAATCCAAATCGTGGATTCCGAGTTATGACTATCGGTGCTATGACAACTATATATATGATAAAACAATTATATCTCCTAAAATATGATGTGGGTTTTGGAGATTTTTGGTGAGCATGCGCATCCGTATGTTATACATCTCTGGTAAACATTTCAGCCCGACCTAGATCACTGATTTCGAGATATCGTAATTTTACTGTAGAAAACCAATTTTTGGAGGGTTGTTGAATCATCGCACCCTAGAGAAGGGTAAAGTGGGATGATGCTAAATCATCGCACCCTAGTGAAGGACATAGTGCGAAGATTTTGAAAAACTGAATCCTCGCACCCCAAATGAATAAAACAGTGCGACAACGTCACACCTTGGTTGTGTATACCCTACGACAATGCCTGAAAAAAGAAAATTAAGTCTGAGAGTGACCATCGCACCCTTCGACAGGGTTAGGCCATGACGATTCCAATTGTCGCACCTTTCGATAGGGATAGGCCACGACGATTGCAGAAACTAGGTTTACTCAAATCCTCTTTCATTCTTCTTTGGCTTGTCTGGGTTGCTCCAAGCAGCTCGACTCTGATACCATGTCATTGTTTCATGGAAACCTACACAGGAGACCTAGCTAAAGCATACATAAACAAATATTATCAAGAAAAGGAAGAGAGACACACAATGAAGAATGAGAATCAATGTATATTATGATCTTATCAATGAGTGAGTGATATTCACTCATATAGGCAATGATATCCTATAATTAGGAATGCATGCATAATAGTGATGGTCTAATATTAGAAAATCTAAAATAGAACTAGTCAGTTAACTCCCATTGAACTAGTGTTACTCCCACTGAACTACTGTGCCGAAAATAGAAATTTCTCCAACAAACATGTCACTATGGACCAAACAAACCTCATCCATTGCTTAGTGTAAAATTTATTTTTTCTAAGTTCATTATTCATCAGTGAAAAGTAGTATTAAGTAGTCAAGTTGGTTGTAACGACCCATGTCGTTACGACAACATGGGCGCATAACAAGTGCAATTTCTTTTTTAAAAGAGTGGGAAGGTGACAACGAAAAATAATCAATCAACGCAACTCAACGATGAACACAATGCATGCAAATCATGCAACAGGGAACATAACGACTTAGCATACTAGCTCATCATGCAGTGGAACAACATACAACCTTCAATTAGATGAAAAATAAAAACGACTACCTGCTTGTCCTACCCTGCAATGGTTAGGAACTCCAGGACACATAAGAAATGCTTAATCCCAGATTCTCATCAATATCGACCATTTAAGGTCTCAAGGCTAGAAACTATTATGAGGAACAAGAAGGTGTCTACATCCCACCCGACACAAGAAATATCATGCCTACTATTGGAGCCACCCTTGTTTTTTAACCCGTCACAATTTTCATTTTGGATACTTAAAATTCTAAAGATGGCCTTTTGATTTTCCTCCCTCGAAAACTTTGAAAACTCTGCAACCTTGTCGCGTAAGCAACGATGCTTTTTCTACTCTCAAAACAAGTCCACTTTCGTAAGAATGATCACTCTTTTTGTTTTACTTTGGGATCTCGCAAGTCGGATACTTTAATCCTTGAGTTCACACGTCCCGAGTCACGAAACGACGAAGTCGTTTTCAAATTTTCACCCAAGAAATTAACTAGGGTAAAATCTTTTAACTCATGATTAGACGTCGTCGGGGTTTCGCGCCTCGGCGTTCGTCAAACCCAAGTTTTTATTTTTAAAGCCCCGAGGGCCGAGAACACGAGGTACTTTTGGGATAACCCTGGTCAAGGATTAAAGGCAAAAATCTAACCATGGTTAAATTGGTTCTCGGCGTTTCGCCACTCGACACTATCTTTTCGAAAGTTACGGCGTCTAAAACCCCGACTCACGAAGTCGCGACGTGATTATAGCAAGACTAATTAATCGCCTAATCTAAGATTTTCTTCTCCTTAATTGAGTCTTAATTATTGCCATCTTGCGGTGTCACGACTCGGCATACTATTCTCCCAGAAACTTGCCTTCGAAGTTCTGAGTTGCGATATGGCGAATAAATGGATTATAAATTAATGATGCTCCAAGTCGCAATTACAGTTAATTAAGCCAAAGTCGGATCTCGTGAGTTGGGGACTCAAAATGTTAAAAGAAAATCCACGAAGTAGCGAACAACGAAGAATTGATGAAATGTGGTAAAATTTGATAATTTAAGATAAGGCAAGATATATCCCGCGCCCCGAGGCTTGCACGTTTCTCGAGGTAGCCATCACTCTCCCTACTCCGACTGACTGTCAAATAGCCAAAAATTGATGACATTAATGGAGAATTAGGGTGAATCCACGAATATAAGATCGAATTTTACGCAATAAATTTGTTTCTAATTACGATTTGACAGGCTTATTTCAAAAAGTACCGAAGCTTCAAATATATATAAGAGTTTCATTTTATTATAAGGAAAGCATTTTCATAAGCACGCAGAGCTTGTCATTTTCTGAGTGAACTAATTTCTGCATGTATATGCAGTTCTATCGCAGAAGGGCGAAGACGCAAGCTTCAACTATGGCTCCACGGAAAGCAGCAAAGGCGAATGTCAAGGTTGCAGGGCAAGGCTCGGATATCTCCGACACTTCGCCCCGGACTGTCGACTCAGTCCCTAGCTGGTCATTTGTTTCAGATATTCTGCAATCTGAGTTGATGAATTATTCAGACTCTGACGATAATGAAAAGGACAACCTGAACACTAAATACAAGATAGTTGTTCAATCTGGAATGCACAGGGTAGCAACCAGACCACGGTTGCTTCCATATTATGATATGATTCGATGGGCGTTGGATCACATAGACTTACCCACCAGAACTATCATGAACAACCAGCGGGTCACGGTCGGGACTTTTAGACCGGAGCATATCCAAACCATGTATAAGCTCCCGACAACATCTGAATACACATATGGTGCTGAATTCCTGGAGGAATTCAAAGAGAAGGAGTGCACTCAATATGACAAAACCATGCCCGGTTTGATAAAGGATTGGGTTTCGCGCTCCACAAAATTCAGAGCAAATGACCAGGGTGTTTATTCAATCGCTTCGCTGGAGCCACAGTACAATTATGTGGCAATGATGACATGCCGACTATTCAGAAGAGAGGACACATCGCATTTCTACATTGCGTGGGTGCCTCTCATGTTTCGGGTTGCAGAAGGTTGCTCGTTTAATTGGGCAAAGATACTCTCAGACAGCTTGGCCAACCGGGTCACAAAGTATCGGGAGCAGAAGGCAAGTGGGAGACCGTCCTCATTTTTCATGTCTGCATATATTATGGACGCGGTATGTTCCATGACACCATTCCCTTTGATGAGCTGGGCTTGGAATCCAGTCCAAGAAAAACCTGTACATGAGTATCACGAAAAACTGTGGGAGAATAAAGCGGACAAATTCATTTACGAAATTTTCAACTGGTTGATGGCGCCCCTGCACATCGCCATTTTTGGTCACCCGCCACCTCGTATCTCGGACAGCATTGCTGCAAGTCTGAATGGAGCTGCTGTTCCCCCACTTGCACTACCACTATTCATCCCCGACAAGCTGGCTTGTCATGAGATCGCCCGACAAACAGTGATTGGCGGGGTGAGTAAAGAACTCAAAGCATCTTCAAAGAAGGTGTGGCCGTTTTTTCCCGTTCGGCTAAATTCTTATTCTTTATTGGATTTCGGGCATGCTAAAGCTGAGGCTGCAGCCCTAGAAGACCTAAGTTTGGTCTCCATAGAGTATAAAAAAACATGATCCCCAGAGAATTGTGAGCAACCATTTATCTAATTGTGGGATAAAGAGGTTTGAACATGAGTTTTCACCCCCAGATGACATTTTTCGAGGGGCGAGGTCTTATGAGGAAGTGCTAGCTCAGATCCAATATTTAGCACCCGAAGACACAGCGTCTGTATTGAGATTTCAGGAACACAGACGAAGTTGTCTTCCCGCTGTACTGTGAGGAGGGAGCCCGGGCGTTTCTGAGACGAAACCGAAGGATGATGAAGGCCCCAAAGATGCGACTCTCGGCTCAGAAAAAAGCCAGGGTGAGAGGAAGCAAACGAAGAAGCCCGAAGCAGAGGCACAGAATCCAGGCCCGCCAAAGACACAGAATCCGGAAACTGAGACGAAGACCCCTGAACCTCCGAAGAAGCAGGACCCGATCGTCACCCCAGGAAAGGAAGCGAAACAAATCGGGGAACCCATCACTTCTGTCACCCCCTTGCAGTCGACGCAAGGAAATATAGAAGAAGGATGGATTTTCAATGAGGAACTGAGGCCTATCAGAGTAGAAGAACTTCCTCCAAATGAGTTCTTCTTTGACAAAAAGAGAAAAGGGGTGGTGAAAAGGGAGTTCTACCAGGAGGGAGAATCGACCGCTAAGAAGTTCAAGGTTATGACTGATGGAAAGAACAAAAAGAATGAGCAATTCACCACGGAGATCGCAGGAACGCTAGGAGCATATGCATCGACGAATCAATTTTTGGTCGGAGTGTTAAAAAACCAGCTCAAAAGGAAGAATCACCTGATCAAGACTCTCGAAGACAGAGTAGCTTCGGCCACAGAAAACGCTAAAGTTCAGGTGAGCGGGGAGATAGAACTGGCCCGACTAGCTAATAAAAATGAAATAGAAGTTCTCAAAGCCAAGCTGGAGAAAGCGCATATAGTGATCCGAGACGGTCGGATACAGGTGGGTCAACAAAGGACTATGATTGCAGAACTGCAGGCTCAGGTAGAGATCACTGAAAGCAGGGTGATTGATGTCGAGGGGTTTAAATCCTGAACGATCGAGATTCGGAGCAGGATCTCTTCTGCACAACAGAGTTTGCTCACCAAAGTGGGAACAATCCGAGAGGATTGTCTGTTGATGCATCGGGTTTCCGAGAACCTGACTGTCAGAGAGAGAGATGCAGAAGCGGCTCGGGTTGCCTTCCAGGAGGCGGTGATAGCCACGAACAACAATGTTTCGGCAGGTTCTCCCGGACTCGCCCTCCCAGACCAAACTAGAGGTAACATTATGTTGAAGTATTGGGAGCATAACATTTCCCTAGGCAAGGAACAGGCCCAAAAAGTGACCAATTCATTAGAAGAAGATTTCAATTCTATAGAGGGCGAGTTGTTGGGTATGGACAGTGGAGGCGACGTAGAAACATTAATGCAAATGAATTTAGAACATATCTTGCTTGTTCTGAAAGAGAAGGATGAGAGAGATTTGGCCGATATCTCTCAGATGGATAGGGTGGACATGGCTCGAGTTGACAAGCACTTGATCCAGCCTAGCGCGCAACTAAGTGCCCTCGACATCATTGATGCACAAATGGGGGACAAGATGCAGCAGTTAGCCCGAGAATGTTACTTCGCCGAGGCCAGCTATCTAGCGGAACCTACACAGCTCGTATCTCAACTCATGGAAAGATGTATCGCCTGCACCAAGGCCGCGCGAAGACGAACACCTGGCACTAGATGAAGACAAAATATGGGAGATGGAGCGATTGCTCTCTCCTCTGTCATAACTGAAATTTTTGCGACCATTGAGATTCTACCTGCTTTGTATAAATTGTATAAATATACCCCAGAGAGAAATAAACAGGGCTGGACCCTTTTTGAGTTTTGTAAGAGAATTTGTGCATTGAGATTTAATACAAGCAGATCCGAGATTCTCAATTCTGTCACTTCTGTATCACAAGTTTGCTTCCTTGTATCTCGTATTTTCATTTCAATTCATATTCATAATTGATGTGCTTCGTTGTAATTTAGTACAACCACTACTATAACGAATGAATTTGAGTTTTCTGTAATTGTTTATTGCCTTTCCTCTGCACCAGCTATCAGTTGTGTAAGACCAATCTGCAGTTTCAGAATTCTACAAATATTCTTTGTTACATTGGTTATTTTCTTACATATTTTCCTCTCCCGTTTATGTTGTGAATTCTCCATTGGTTGGAACTTTACTTTGTAAATGGCTTAATGTTTTTCTCTCATCTCACCCCTTTTATAAAAATATGATACAGTTACAGGAATGAGCCTTAGATTTGCATCTATATGTTATTTCTGCAACTATAAGTTCTCTTTTATAAGATCAAACTGAGACAACACTGAATCCTTCTTAAAAGTCTTTTATATCTTTGATGTTCCCCCATGAAAGTCCCTACACCAACTCAAACTAACGTCGAACCTGGATTATTGAACCAGACACACATCGCCCTAAACCTTTTCAACACTATTCTTAAAACAACAACTAACCGGGTCGAACTTGAACAATCATGGGCAGCTATTGAACGAGACATAAATATTCAGGAACAGTTTGAAGCCAAACAACCCCAACGAAGAAATCTCCCTTAGTTTCTTTCTCCGAAGGTTGACTCCCTCCCTTCTCCCTATCCTAACCACTTTCAGATGCCTTGACACTGTACTTTCGAGCCTTAAGTACAGACTCAGGAATGACATCTTTCTGGCGCCGTTGCCGGGGACCGAAGTTACGAAATCTTTTCCCTGGGAAAACGACATTTGTTTCTCGATTGAAAGTGTTACCCTTTGATAGTGAACAAAGGGTACCTACCTTTTAAGGCTTTTTATCTTTCACTTGGCGACTCCATGAAGAAATAAAATGGCATTCAGTCGAAGAAATACCAGATAAAACCCGGATGGTGAGCAGTTCACGCCAGTTACTGATCCCGAAAAAATTCTAAGAGCGAGAGGTTCTTTTAAACCAACCGCTGCAGTTTGCCAGCTTGAAATTTCATCACTGAAGACTGAGAATCCTTTCGAACCCTCGACCTCGCTCAGTCATTGTTTTGATGCTAAAAATTCAACGCCTATCCACTCTGAAAGTACGAGTGAGATTCATCCAACAGTCCCCTTGATACAGAGGGAAAAGGGCTCTCTTGAAGGTTCGTCAATTTTTGAAACTCCATCTTATCTTCAGTTAAATTTCCCAACTTCTCTGAACCCTGAAGAGTGTGTTACACACTCGTTTCTCACACCTGTCGGTTTTCCTGACTCCGTCTCTTGCAAGTCCGAGGAACCAACTTCTCGTGTTCCTTATCGTTCCTCCTTAGAGTCTCCTCTTAGTGAAGAAAATAAAGTTTCCCTTTCATTTTTCGAAAATCCCCTTTATAACTTTCCACAAACAACGATGCCAACTGCCGGAGGAGGAGGTGGAGGGTTTATAGGAGGAGGTGGAGGGTTTATCGGAGGAGGAGGGGGAGGAGGTGGAGGTCAAGGCCCCCCTCTAGGTGGAGGTGGAGGTCAAGGCCCCTCCCCGGGCGGAGGTGGAGGTGGAGGTCAAGGCCACCCTCCCAGAGTTTTCACGAAATTCGCAACCAGATATGCCCCATTAGTATTGCCCGTCCCCCTACATGATCTTCCATAAAATTACATAAAAAAACTTACGGAAATTCACTGGGGAGGGGGATCTGACTGCAGCCGAGCATATAATTTTTTTCGACCAATTCTCAGATATCTTTGATATCGAGCACGAGGATGTGTATTCAAGACTCCTTGTCCAAACCTTTGAAGGTCAGGTCCGAACTTGGTTTCGGAGCCTACCCGCAGCCTCTATCCTATCATATGACGCTTTGGAAGATGCTTTCCTCAGACAATGGGGAGAGCAGAAAGACCATCTCTATTATCTAACCGAATTTGGGTCTTTGAAGAAAAAGAACTTAGAAACAGTCTTGGAATTCATCCAGAGATTCAATAAACTGTACAATAAAATCCTAGCTGAAGTCAAACCTTCTCAACCCGCGGCCAAAGTGAATTTCGCCGGAGCTTTTGAGCCAGATTTCGCACTACTTCTGCGAGAACGAAGGGGAGCCACCTTAGACCGTATGTAGGATGTTGCGGTAGAAATAGAATCAAATATGATGGCTTCAGGTAAACTTAAGGCTGGAGTAGAGACTGGAAACCAAGAGACCAGGCGCTTTAGAGAACAAGCGGGCCCTTCAGGGTCCAACAGATCCTCAGACGATAGGGTGGACGATATGGCTAGAGTGATTAAAGAGTTGTCGAATAAAGTAGCCCGAATGGAACTCGAACAGGCCAAGGCCGACTCTTATCCCAAAAAATATTTCAGAAAAAATCAAAACCCTCCTAATCAACAAAGACAAATAAAAAATGAGGATCAAAGGATTCAGGCTCCTTTAAAGACTGAAAATTTTATAGGAGCAAACGATTTTCAAGACTACGAAGATTCAGATAACGACGTCATGAACTTCGGTGATGACTGTAGTCAACCATATATGACTCGCGAAGACTATGAAAGGTCCTTACACACTCCAAAGCAGTCAAATGAGAATGAGGAGGGTGATCACACCAAGATCTGTGACTCTAAATCAGAAACTGAGGTAATGATGGCTGATTTCCAGCCAAAGTACAATCTAAGGTCTAAAAATAAACCCACCTCCGAGACTCAACCCAACAAGATCCTTCAAAGAGGCCAAACTTATGAGCCTCCTTAAGACGAGATCCCACTACCAAACAACAAAGCCAGGAGAGTAAGCACTCAAGAGTCCGAGGCGAAAAAAGTTGGAACTCAAACTCAAGAAACCGCACCCGTAAATAATGCTATGTCTTCAACTAGGATCATGAATGATAAATCTGTCCAAACAAATAATTCAGGAAGAAAAATTTCGGAAACCTCCACCGGAGAAACATACAAGATAAGTGGAGCTTTTAATTTTGAAAATGATTTAAACAAAATTAAGATACCGATCCCTTTGGTGGAATTAGCGAAAAACCCCGTTTATCGCAAACAAATTACCAAAATGATAGGTGTCTCTGAGCAAGAAAGCCAGTCCGATGTCATAAATTTGGAAGATGATAGACCAAACATCACTTTTGGTCCCCATTTTGAAGGATCTAAAGACAACATCGCTCCTTTTTATATCACCTTAAACATACATGACCAGTTGCTACATAATTGTATGTTAGACTCCGGAGCTTCTCATAATGTTATGCCCAAAATTATAATGGAAAAGCTAGGTCTCCAGATCACAAGACCTTATGGAAATATATACTCCTTTGATTCGAGGAAGGTTAAATGCATGGGAATGATAAAGGATCTGGTGGTTACCCTGACGCAGGTCCCTGTTAAGAGTATCTTGATGGACGTGGTTATCGTCGATATCCCCCCTAAATATGGTATGGTGTTATCTAGGTCACGGGGAGCCAAATTGGGGGGTTCTCTTCAGTTAGACATGACTTATGCCACGATCCTTGTGTTCGGTGGTCAGTTTACTCGTTTATACAGGGAAACAAGATTACATATACGGTCAGTGATCCTCAAAACCCCCATAATTTCCCTATTTACATTGCAGACCAAGATTTGGGAAATTGCATCCTATCTTTTAGTGATGGTATCGACGGTTGCCTGGAGGAAATCGATACAAAACAAGAAGAGGCAAACCTCATAACAGAAGAGTTGTGTAGTACTGGCGTTTGGAAGATGTATTTTGACGGTGCTTCATCTACTGAAGGGGCAGGCACTGGAGTGCTTTTGGTGGCACCTGAAGGTAAGTTCATTGTTCCTTTCTCTTACCGTTTACAGTGGGACATAGACTACACAAATAACGTGTGCGAGTATGAGGCATTGATCTCAGGATTAGAAGCTGCCAAAAAGCTAAATATAAAAAACTTGGAGGTGTATGGTGACGCTGAATTAATAGTAAAACAGGTAAACTGAGAGTACATGGCCAGGCATCCCAGACTAAGAGCGTATAGAAATTTTACTTGGGATCTCATGGGAAATTTTTTCTCATCTGTGAATATCCATTTTATCCCTCGCACAGAGAATCTGCATGCTGATGCATTGGCAAAGGCAGCTTCAACCTTCTCTCCTCCCACGACCTTCAAACTGAAATACCATATTGAAATCAGATACAAACCCTCCATACCTGATAACATCCGACACTGACAAGTCTTTGAAGATGACGAACAAATTAAGAAATTCCTTACAGTAGTAGGCGAATTCTCTGAAACTCATGCTGACCAAGAGAATCAAAATGACTCGATGTGGATCTTGCAAGAAGGAGAGGAACCCGAAATCTTCCGAGAAAAAATTGCAGATCATCGTATCCTGGTCCTTAAAATAAATCAAATCCCCAAAGGATTGATTCCTTTGGAAAGACTTTTTGATCAGAACGATGTACCTGTAAAGTCCACTTTGCAGCCCCAACCAGAAGAGGTGGAAGACTGTGATTTAGGAACTGAAAAGGAACCCCGGATGGTAAAGATATTGAAGTTCCTCCCTCCCAAAGCGAAATATAAGTATAAGGACTTACTCAGACAATACAAAGATGTTTTCTCCTGGTCCTATGATGAATTGAAAACATACGACACTTCCATTATTGATCACAAGATACCCTTGAAGCCTGGGGTCAAACCGTTTAGGCAGAAGCTTAGGCAAATGAACCCCATTCTTTTACTCGTGATAGAAAAGGAAGTTAAAAAACTCTTCGATGCAAAAATAATCGTGCCTCTGAGATACTCGGACTGGGTAGCTAACCTAGTCCCTGTCAGGAAAAAGAACGGGGAAATCTGACTCTGTGGGGATTTCCGAAACTTAAACAAGTCGTCTCTCAAAGATAATTACCCGCTGCCCAAGATGGACCATGTTTTGGAAAAGGATGTTGAAGCTAATAGAATGTCTATGATAGATGGTTTCTCTGGTTATAATCAGATCGCTATGAATGAACTAGACAGGGAAAAAACTGCTTTCACCACGCCCTGGGGTACTTTCATGTATGACAAAATGCCTTTTGGTTTGATGAATGCAGGGGCCACTTTCCAGCGAGCTATGGACATCACTTTCGTGGGAGAAAGAGACAAGTTCATATTCATTTACCTTGATGATCTGACGGTTTTTTCTAAAACTGACAAAGAACATTTGATGCATCTAATACAGACATTCGAAAAGTGCCGCAGGTTTGGTCTATCCCTGAATCCAAAGAAATCACATTTTGCTATGCGGGAAGGTAAGCTTCTAGGTCATGTCGTGTCTAAGGAGGGAATCAGGATTGATCCTAAGAGGATTGAGGCGATAGATACTATCACTATCCCTAGAAATATAAAAGAAATTCAATCATTCTTAGGAAAGATAAATTTTCTACGAAGATTCATTCCCAATTTCGCTGAAATTGTCAAATTGATTACAGGAATGTTGAAGAAGGATAGCGGGATAAATTGGACTACCGAGGCCAGGGCGTCGTTTTTGCATATTAAAAAAGTCATAAGCAAGGCACCTGTGTTAGCAAGTCTGGATTATCTGAAATATTTTCTCATCTTCTCTTTTGCTTCCGAACATACCATCGCCACAATACTCTTGCATAAAAATGAAGAGGGGTTCGAGCAGCCGATAGCGTTTTTCAGCAAAAGTCTCAGAGATGCAGAACTGAAATATGACATAATGGAAAAACAAGCATACGCAATGGTAAAAGCATTGAAAGCATTTAGGACCTATGTGCTACATTAAAAAATAATCGTGTATGTGCCCACCAGTTCTGTAAAAGACATATTGGTGCAGCTGGACAGTGACAAAAAACGAGGGCGATGGCTCGCCAAAATACAAGAATTCGATCTGGAAGTCAAGCCAACTAAATTGATAAAGGGGAAGGGTCTGGCCAAACTTTTGGCTGAGTCGAATCTTAGAGCTCTTGATATTAATTGCCTCCAAGAAGAAGACGGAGACACACACCCGCACGAGCCGGATGACCAGATAGATCCAAGCAAAATCGAGGAAAAGTTCATATTGTCAGACTGGTATAAAGACATAGTGTTCTACTTCTTAAACCTGAAATGCCCAGATGGGCTATCACCAGCCAAATGTAGAACTTTAAAACTCCACGCTGTAAAATATTGCATCACTGAAAACCAGCTATACTGGAAGGATCCACTCGGGTTCCTGCTAGTCTATTTGGTTGAGCCGGAAACTCCACGAGTTATAGAGGAATTTCATGAAGGAGTCTGTGGAGGACACCATGCATGGAGAGCCACAGCCTACAAGATCTTGAGGGCCAGATACTATTGGCCGAAACTATTTTCGGACATTAATGCCAAAGTTCGTGCGTGCAACCCTTGTCAAATATTCGTCGGTAAACAGAAACTCCTTGCTCTGCCACTCGTTCCAGTCAAAGCCGAAGCTCCATTTCAACAATGGGTTCTAGACTTCATAGGGGAAATTAATCCTCATTCCAGTGCTCAACATAAGTGGATCCTAACAGCTACAGATTATTTTACCAAGTGGGTGGAAGCCATTCCAACCAAAAGGGCAACAGACTCAGTGGTGATCGATTTCTTGGAGGATAACATCTTAGCAAGATTCGGGTGTCCCCGAAAGATAGTCACCGATAATGCCCAGGCTTTCAAATCTATGGCTATGATCAGCTTCTGCCAGAAGTATAATATCGTTCTCGGCCATTCTACTGCATATTACCCCCAGGGGAACGGATTGGCCGAATCATCTAACAAGAGCCTGGTGAACATAATCAAGAAAGTACTAGATGAAAATAAAAGGTCTTGGCATGTGCACTTGAAATATGCATTATGGGCGAACCACATCAGCACTAAAAGGTCTATTGGCATTTCACCGTTTCAAATGGTCTATGGGACAGAGGCGGTACTACCTATAAACCTGGCGCTGCCAGTGATGAAGCTATGGCAGGTTCAAAACGAAGAACCCAATCATGTAACCAGGAGAATTAACAAGCTAATTGAGGTTCAACAACATAGAGTTGAGGTTGAAGAAAAAATGCAGAAGTACCAGGAGGAGATGAAGATATTGTTCGATCGAAAGGCAAAGGACCGGGAATTTCTTCCAGGTGACTTAGTACTAAGATGGGATGCAAGGAAAGAGGAAGCCGCGAAGCATGGTAAATTTGACCACCTCTGGTATGGACCATTCAGGGTCTCGGCTCCAGAAGGAAAAA
>JZKD02S1390391.1:405962-430512 GCA_000966675.3 Picea glauca
AAAAAAAAAAAAATAATAATAATAATAATAATAATAATTTTATTTTGTGTACATACATGCATTTTTATTTAAAAACATTATTCTTTTGACTTTCTGTTTTCTTTTGTTCATAATTTTTAGGCATATTCCTAATAAAGTTAGTGTTTGCTTTTTACAGGATTTAGCAGCTTGCAAGATAGCAGGAAGAGTAAGTCGTAAGGTGGTGTCAAGAATAAATCGGCATGAAATAGGTGATACCTAACATTAGCCTCATAATGCACAAAGAAATTGAAATCAAAAGGTAAAAGTGGGCTTTCTCAATACACATGATATGAAAGACCGTCGAAATTAAACCAAGGTAACATCATTCAAATTTACAATATCGGATAAATTGCTAGATAGCAGGATTATTGCTTGGCTTGATAACCTTTGTTTTAAATTGGTTTGAATGATACACTAAAACTAATAACAGTCAGTCGAAAGTAACCATCCCCAAAGACATCTACAAGAGCCAGTCTCGAACTATTTTGACCTTCTGCATTTTTGATCAATAAATCACTGCCCTGTATCCTGCATGTTTTCGAGTGTAACTTTGACAAGCCGCCATATTTTCTTTTCATTACGAAGGAATGAAAGTTTTCGTTTTAGCCTCCTGAGTCTCAAAACAGATTGTGAAAAGAAAGCGGGTCTCCACAACTACTTGATCCCCTGCTAAGCGAAGGAACATTTAGAGCGATCCTAACTTTCCTAGGTTTTTCAACAGCATCGGAAGAATCAAAGCTTGCTCAAACAAGATACCCCTTAAAAAATCATTTTCCCTGTCTCCCTAAGAATGAAGGTGTTGTGAAGGCCAAGGGAATATTGGTACCGAGTAATCAAAGTAATTTGACAGACCTCTGATGCAAAATATTACACAGATATCAGCCCTGATACAAACTGATTGCCCCCATCTTCGTGCTCAAAAAATAAATTATAAGATGGGTGGTGAAAGGAAATTCAGAAATGATTTCCCTCGTCTTAGCACTTAAATGCATAAAAAATTTCCGAAGTGGTGAAAGGAAATTCAATAAAAGGGGCCAGATAACTTCACCGGGGTACTGAACAGGCTCGCTGGCAGTGAAGCAATGTCTGAGATATCTGTAAGGTTGTTATACATGAATATCGCTCTACTCTGGTAACCAATACTTTCTAAAAACTTGATCCACATCCCGAGTTCAGACGGGACTTCCCGGTTAAAAATATGTAATTTCATTCTTTTGATGCAAGTCGAGAGCCACAAGATCTGTTGAGTCTCCTAGGGTCGTTTCAACTGTCTTAAAACACACCCAAAGTTAGTAGTGGGAAATGGAAAGTTGTGAAAGAGACTACAGCCGTGCTTAGAAAGAGTATCTGATTTTGAAAAACTTCTTGAGGTAAAAAATAGAGTCTTTTCCCCCCTTCGATCCTTTTTTCCTTGGAATTTTTCGCAGGATTGAGCTTTTGACTCCATTTACCCAATTTTGGCACGTGGTCTACTGTTCTTCCCGCCTCACAAGAAGGCGGGATCCCTAGTTGGAGCCTATGTTGGAGCCGCCCTTGTTTTTTAACCCGTCACAATTTTCATTTTGGATACTTAAAATTCTAAAGATAGCCTTTTGATTTTCGTCCCCCGAAAACTTTGAAAACTCTGCAACCTTGTCGTGTAAGCAGCGATGCTTTTTCTACTCTCAAAACAAGTCCACTTTCGTAAGAATGATCGCTCTTTTTGTTTTACTTTGGGATCTCGCAAGTCAGATACTTTAATCCTTGAGTTCACACGTCCCGAGTCACGAAACGACGAAGTCGTTTTCAAATTTTCACCCAAGACATTAACTAGGGTAAAATCTTTTAACTCATGATTAGACGTCGTCGGGGTTTCGTGCCTCGGCGTTCGTCAAACCCAAGTTTTTATTTTTACAGCCTCGAGGGCCGAGAACAGGAGGTACTTTTGGGATAACTCTGGTCAAGGATTAAAGGCAAAAAGCTAACCATGGTTAAATTGGTTATCGGCGTTTCGCCACTCGGCACTATCTTTTCGAAAGTTACGGCGTCTAAAACCCTGACTCACGAAGTCGCGACGTGATTATAGCAAGACTAATTAATCGCCTAATCTAATATTTTCTTCCCCTTAATTGAGTCTTAATTATCGCTATCTCGCGGTGTCGCGACTCGGCATACTATTCTCCTAGAAACTTGCCTTCGAAGTTTTGAGTTGCGATAGGGTGAATAAATGGATTATAAATTAATGATGCTCCAAGTTGCGATTACAGTTAATTAAGCTAAAGTCGGTCCTCGCAAGTTGGGGACTCAAAATGTTAAAAGAAAATCCATGAAGTAGCGAACAACGAGGAATTGATGAAAGGTGGTAAAATTTATCCCGTGCCCCGAGGCTTGCACGTTTCCCGAGGTAGCCATCTCTCTCCCTACTCCAACTGACTGTCAAACCGCCAAAAATTTATGACATTAATGGAGAATTAGGGTGAATCCACGAATATAAGATCGGATTTTACGCAATAAATTTGTTTCTAATTACGATTTGATAGGCTTATTTCGAAAAGTACCGAAGCTTCAAATATATATAAGAGTTTCATTTTATTATAAGGAAAGCATTTTCATAAGCACGCAGAGCTCGTCATTTTCCGAGTGAACTAATTTCTGCATGTATACGCAGTTCTATCGCAGAAGGGCGAAGACGCAAGCTTCAGCTATGGCTCCACGGAAAGCAGCAAAGGCGAATGTCGACGTTGCAGGGCAAGGCTCGGATAACGTCTCCGACACTTCGTCCCGGAGTGTTGACTCGGTCCCTAGCTGGTCATTTGTTTCAGATATTCTGCAATCTGAGTTGGTGAATTATTCAGACTCCGACGACAATGAAAAGGACGACCTGAACACTAAATAAAAGATAGTTGTTCAATATGGAATGCACAAGGTAGCAACCAGACCACGGTTGCTTCCATATTATGATATGATCCGATGGGCATTGGATCACATAGACTTACCCACCAGAACTATCATGAACGACCAGCGGGTCATGGTCGGGACTTTTAGACCGGAGCATATCCAAACCATGTATAAGCTCCCGACGACATCTGAATACACATATGGTGCTAAATTCCTGGAGGAATTCAAAGAGAAGGAGTGCACTCAATATGACAAAACCATACCCGGTTTGATAAAGGATTGGGTTTTGTGCTCCGCAAAATTCAGAGCAAATGACCAGGGTGTTTATTCAATCGCTTCGCTGGAGCCACAGTACAAGTATGTGGAAATGATGACATGCCGACTATTCAGAAGAGAGGACACATCACATTTCTACATTGCGTGGGTGCCTCTCATGTTTCGGGTCGCAGAAGGTTGCTCGTTTAATTGGGCAAAGATACTCTTGGACAGCTTGGCCAACCGGGTCACAGAGTATCGGGAGCAGAAGGCAAGTGGGAGACCGTCCTCATTTTTCATGTCTTAATATATTATGGACGCGGTATGTTCCATGACACCATTCCCTTTGATGAGCTGGGCTTGGAATCCAGTCCAAGAAAAACCCGTACATGAGTATCACGACAAACTGTGGGAGAATAAAGCAGACAAATTCATTTACGAAATTTTCAACTGGGTGATGGTGCCCCTGCACATCACCATTTTTGGTTACCCACCACCTCGTATCTCGGACATCATTGCTGCAAGTCTGAATGGTATAGAGAACTGGTACATGGAGGCAGAGTTCTCCTACTTCAGAGTGTTCGGAGCTGTTGTTCCCCCGCTTGCACTACCACTGTTCATCCCTGACAAGCTAGCTTGTCGCGAGATCACCCGACAAATAGTGATTGGCGGGGTGAGTGAAGAACTCAAAGCATCTTCAAATAAGGTGTGGTCGTTTTTTCCCGTTCGGCTAAATTCTTATTCTTTATTGGATTTCGGGCATGCCAAAGCTGAGGCTGCAGCCCTGGAAGACCTGAGTTTGGTCTCCATCGAGTATAAAAAACATGATCCCCAGAGAATTGTGAGCAACCATTTATCTAATTGTGGGCTAAATAGGTTTGAACATGACTTTTCACCCCCATATGACATTTTTCGAGGGGCGAGGTCTTATGAGGAAGTGCTAGCTCGGATCCAATCTTTGGCACCTGAAGACACAACCTCTGTATTGAGATTTCAGGAACACATATGAAGTTGTCTTCCCGCTTTACTGCGAGGAGGGAGCCCAGGAGTTTCTGAGACGGAACCGAAGGATGATGAAGGCCCCAAAGATGCAACTCCCGGCTCGGAAAAAATCCAAGGCGAGAGGAAGCAAACGAAAAAGCCCAAAGCAGAGGCACAGAATCCGAGCCTGCCAAAGACATAGAATCTGGAAACTGAGATGAAGACCCCTGAACCTCTGAAGAAGCAGGACCCGGTCGTCACCCCAGGAAAGGCAGCAAAACAAATCGGGGAACCCATCACTTTTGTCACCCCCTTGCAGTCGACGCAAGGAAATATAGAAGAATGATGGATTTTCAATGAGGAACTGAGGCCTATCAGAGCAGAAGAACTTCCTCCAAACGAGTTCTTCTTTGACAAAAAGAGAAAAGCGGTGGTGAAAAGGGAGTTCTACCAGGAGGGAGAATCGACCGCTAAGAAGTTCAAGGTTATGACCGATGGAAAGAACAAAAAGAATGAGCAATTTGTCACGGAGATCGCAGGAACGCTAGGAGCGTATGCATCGGCGAATCAATTTTCGGTCGGAGTGTTAAAAAACCAGCTCAAAAGGAAGAATCGCCTGATCAAGACTCTCGAAGCTAGAGTAGCTTCGGCCACAGAAAACGCTAAAGGTCAGGTGAGCGGGGAGATAGAACTGGCCCGACTAGCTGGTAAAAATGAAATAGAAGTGCTCAAAGCCAAGCTGAGCAAGCGCATCTAGTGATCCGAGACGGTCGGATACAGGCGGGTCAACAAAGGACTATGATTGCAGAACTGCAGGCTCAGGTAGAGATCGTTGAAAGCAGGGTGATCGATGTCAAGGGGTTTAAATCCTGAGCGATCGAGATTTGGAGCAGGATCTCTTCTGCACAACAGAGTTTTCTCGCCAAAGTGGGAACAATTCGAGAGGATTTTCTGTTGATGCATCGGGTTTCCGAGAACCTGACTGTCAGAGAGAGAGATGCATAAGCGGCTCGGGTCGCCTTCCAGGAGGCGGTGATAGCCACGAACAACAGAGTTTCGGCAGGTTCTCCCGGACTTTCCCTCCCAGAACAAACTAGAGGTAACATTCTGTTGAAGGATTGGGAGCATAATATTGCCCTGGGCAAGGAACATGCCCAAAAAGTGACCAATTCATTAGAAGAAGCCTTCAATTCTATAGAGGGCGAGCTGTTGGGTATGGACAGTGGAGGAGACGCAGAAACATTAATGCAAATGAATTTAGAACAGATCTCGCTTGATCTAAAAGAGAAGGATGAGAGAGATTCGGTCGATATCTCTCAGATGGATAGGGTGGACATGGCTCGAGTTGACAAGCACTTGATCCAGCCCAGCACGCAACTAAGTGCCCTCGACATCATTGATGCACAAATGGGGGAAAAGATGCAGCAGTTAGCTCGAGAATGTTACTTCGCTGAGGCCAGCTGTCAAGCGGAACCTTCACAGCTCATATCTCAACTCGTGGAAAGATGTATCGCCTGCACTGAGGCCGCGTGAAGACAAGCACCTGGCACTAGATGAAGACAAAATAGGGGAGATGGAGCGATTGTTCTCTCCTCTGTCATAACTGAAATTTTTGCGACCATTGAGATTCTACCTACTTTGTAGAAATTGTATAAATATACCCTAGAGAGAAATAAACAGGGCTGGACCCTTTTTGAGTTTTGTAAGAGAATTTGTGCATTGAGATTTAATACAAGCGGATCCGAGATTCTCAATTCCGTCACTTCTATATCACAAGTTTGCTTCCTTGTATCTCGTATTTTCGTTTCAATTCATATTCATAATTGATGTGCTTCGTTGTAATTTAATATGAACACTACTATAACGAATGAATTTGAGTTTTCTGTAATTGTTTATTGCCTTTCCTCCACACCAGCTATCAGCTGTGTAAGACCAATCTGCAGTTTCGGAATTCTACAAATATTCTTTGTTACATTGGTTATTTTCTTACATATTTTCCTCTCCCGTTTATGTCGTGAATTCTCCATTGGTTGGAACTTTACTTTGTAAATGGCTTAATGTTTTTCTCTCATCTCACCCCTTTTATAAAAATATAATACAGTTACGGCAACAAGCCTTAGATTTGCATCTATATGTTATTTCTGCAACTGTAAGTTCTATTTTATAAGATCAAACTGAGACAACACTGAATCCTTCTTAAAAGTCCTTTATATCTTTGTTGTTCCCCCATGACAGTCCCTACACCAACTCAACCTAACGTCGAACCTGGATTATTGAACCAGACACACATCGCCCTATACCTTTTCAACACTATTCTTAAAACAACAACTAACCGGGTCAAACTTGAACAATCATGGGCATCCATTGAACGAGACATAAATATTCAGGAACAGTTTGAAGCCAGACAACCCCAACGAAGAAATCTCCCTTAGTTTCTTTCTTCGAAGGTTGACTCCCTCCCTTCTCCCTATCCTAACCACTTTCGGATGCCTTGACACTGTACTTTTGAGCCTTAAGTACAAACTCATGAACGACACCTACCAAGCTAAAGACAACATCAATCAAACCATCACAACAAATTTAACAACCAGTAACTAGAACCTTCCTGGCGAGCGAGAGACAATAACAATAAAAGTTACAAAAAACAAATACCACCATAAATACCACAGTCATCATCCACCTCGAAAGGTGAACAATCCTAAGCTAGGTTCCATATGCTCTCATCGAACAACGCGTGCAATGACCCAATCATAACGGATCATGTCACCGCATTGCAAAAGTGCGCCAGGAATCAACACGCAACAAAATACTTTTAAACCTTCAACCCAACATAAATTCCAACTACATTGTTCTACATTATATAAGACCTGTAAACGAAGGCACTTTAATCAATCAAGTAAAACAAGATGCGAAGGTGTTAGCCAACATAGTAACATAAAATTATAGACACAAGAGAGCTGAGATACTAATCTATCTAGAAATGATGAAGGTCAAGGAGAAATCATTTGCTTAAATCTAGGCATACAATAAATATGACAATTAAACCATCATTCATTGAAAAAATATTCATGGCATGAGAAGTAATTAGAAGACAATCAATCATTACAAGTGTTCGAGTATTTCTCAAACGTTCTTTGTAATTAGCACTATCATTTTCATCCATATGATTAAGTTATTATATTGGAATAATTAAGTATTGTTAGTAACAACTACAAATTTTTCCTAAGTAAATGAATTTCTTCTATTTAAAAGAATCACTAGGGTTGTATGCTCAACTCTAAATCAAGGAAATAAGTCCTTGCATTTTTTTACAATAACAACATTCCCTCTTAACAATTTGGTGTTGCCTTCAAGATGAAATCTTAGTTTTTCCCTCCTTCTAATAAATCGTAATTGGAGCAACCATAAAATGTTTAAGAGTTGTGAATCATGACTCTTCCATGCTTCAATTATCAAGACCATTACTTAATCCAAATATTTTATACTGTATCACTAGCTCACGAGGTCCACTATTGACAAACATTAGCTAACCAAAAGTCTGACAGCACGAAGTCCCTTAAGGAGTACACTAATAGAACTAAACAAATAACCCGACAGTGTGATAATTTGGGTTAAGTTATAACCAGAAAATAGAATTACAAACACGTAGCTGGAATTATAAATTAAAAGGAAATATAATTAAAAATATGACTTTTGTTGGACTTAGAAATTAAAAAGGGAACCAAAAAAAACCACTACTTTAGCTGGAATTATAATTTAAAAAGGAAATGAAATAAAGGATGAATTTTGCCGGAATTAGAAATTAAAAGGAGAACATAATAAAACATTGACTTTTGTTGGAATTATAAATTAACAAGGAAATGAAATAAAGGATGACCTTTGCTGGTATTAGAAATTAAAAAGGAAACAAATGGACCTCCATTAAATGAATATGATCTGAATCTCCTTTCAACTGCAAACTGATATATTATTCTGGAAATAAAAATTGCATCAGGGTGGAGTCATTCGACACGTTTCAACCAAGGATTCCAAGCATTAAGGTGTGGGCCACTGTATTGAACACTGCACCCAAACAGATTTGAGGTAGCGTTGAAGGGGCACACGTAGGGAAGGCTTTGTCATCATTCTGTCGTTACTTAAATGAACTGTCATAGAACCAACAACCAATTAATACCGGGCGCTCAAGAAATGGAAGCGTGAGAGGAAGGGATACGTCTAGAATATTTACATAGACCAACTCTGGGCAAACGTCGAGCACCAATGGAGAGTGGAAGGGTGGCACAGGGACCGCCTATGTAGGGAAGGGTGACAGTGCTCAGAGAAGGTAATAAGTAAAAACAAAAACGCAAAAACTCTAGCTCAAGGCTAGGAAAAATGCTTAATGCGTAGTGGGTAACCTTCAGGAAGGGAGAGAGGAACACATACAAGGAAATAGGAATAAGAGGCATCAAATACGAGGAAGGATCAGGGGTGAAACTGGAAGGAAACATATGTAAGGAAGACACACAAGTTTAGTTAATAACTTCGTGGTGGGAAGATCACGATTTTTGGGCGAAATTAGAAGGAAAATGAAGAGGTTAAAAACAACATTAATCGCAAAGAAATAAAAAGTTTGGTGAACTGGAGAGGCATCCCCAAAATCATTGTGCGGAAGAACGAGTTTGCATATAATAAATCACAATAATCGCAGAGGCTAGGAGGGAATAAACACCCAAGAGAGAATTCCATGCTGGGTGGAGAAATGATCCTACAGTTATTATCCATGCACAAGAAAGCAGGGCATTTGAATCTAAATATTTAACACCGAAGTAAAAGACAGTCAATTCGTCTCCTGCCTGACTGCTCAGGCATGGACTAATAACTTAAAGGATAAAGGAACAGAAGATAAAAACACAATTTCTCCTTGTATTAAAAACAATAAAAAAAAACCACAGAGAAGTCATTTACATTCAGAGTTTGGGCTCGCCATTGGAAATAAATCAAGGGTACAGTGAGCATAAGGTTGGGATAACTTTGAATTCTCTGATCATAAAACGCTGGGCTCATCACGGCAAATTCATTGAAAGAAAAATGAAATCTCTGGATAGTATTACGCTGAATAAAACATAAACTTTAACACAATAGAAGTACCTTAACTGAAGGTGCAGGAACATAATTTAACTACCCTTCAACCAAATTTCACAAGCGTAAATTGCGAGGACATAAAATTAACTAAATTTTTAACACAGTGACACATGCGTGCTTTCGATGTTAGAGAGATGCATATACAAGGAATTTAACTACCATTCAATACAAATATACACATGCATACCGTAGCCAAATGAGAATTCTCTGAAGTTGTTTTCCCACGTGCGCTCCATCCAGCTCCCGCTTTCCAACCGATGTGACCTCACCGATACCTCCCAGCCAACGCTAGAGGTACTCTTCTTCCCCTTGATCTCCCTGAGTCGCAAAGGGGCCACACACACAATACCAAAGAATGCTAGCTCCCATATCGCCTCGCAAGGTCGAGCTACCATTCGTTACCCGAGCTGGGTATCCCAAATCCCACAAAAGAAACTCAGTCAAGATAAACTTCGGCAGCATGACGTTACACAAGCCAGATATGATCCACACTCCTCCTCCTCCATCCTTTTTATAGAGTTTTGTTAGTCATTAGTTTCCCAAAACCCTAATTAGATTCTTTTTCATTTAATTAAATTCGAAAAACCTCCCCCGTACACATGTTGCCCGATCCCCTAGTTGCACCAGAAAATCAATTTTATTAATTAATTAAATTTGTCTATTTCCCTCACCCACCTAAAAACATTCCTAAAAATGCTCCTCGGTGTCCCATTATGGTGTTACAATTCTTAAATGACTTACGTCTTACTTAACTCCTAATAGAGTTCATAATTAGAAAGTTCCAAAGGCTAGATTCCTTACTAAGTTAGGCATTCCCATTTTTCTTTAAGTTTCCTCTTTTCTTTAAGTTTCCCCTTTTCCTTAGGTTTCCCCCTTTTCTTTAAGTTTCCCTTTTTCTTAAAGTTTCCCCTTTTTAAAACTAAGTTCAGAATTAGCAAGTTTAGACAAAAACAACCAATACCCCTTTTATTAATTAAACTTTTATTAAAATTTCCAGTTTAATTATTAATGCTTGAATTTTCTTTACCCCCTTCTTGTTATAGGTCTAATTAGTTTTGTTTTTTTTGTTCTAAGGTTCTACTCAGACCTAGGTTTTCAATTCACTAGGCTTGACGATAATTTTTAAGGGAAAAAATAGTTGTTTAACTTTACTTATCACATCATTCATTTTAAGGTCGACCAGGTCCTAAGGAGGCATAGTTTTCTAGGCATTAGGTTTATGAACTTAGCAGTTAAAATCACGACGTTCCCTTTAGGACGCACAACGTGCTCCAAGGGTGCCACTCACCTCTTTCTGTTTTCTTTGCGCGATGTGCCCTTCAAGACGCACTACGTTCTCCAAGGGTGCCACTCGCCTCTTGATTGAATCTGGCAGACGTGAAACCCCTGGAATCAACACTCCATCGGGTGATCTTTTGGGAGACTAAGGGCCACTAAGGAATAAGGACCCCGCCTTATTGCGCGCCCCTTAGAATCATCGTGAGTGATTGTCACAGTCTGCCCTCATGACATCATGGGTCTTCTCGAACTAGGTAATCGTTAACCTACAGTTCGATCCACGACGAGTGCTAGTAGGTTGTGGCAGGGTTGTTGCCACACCTCTCCCTCAAGGTCTCTGGTTCTCGTGCGTGACCCCTTTACTCCAAATGTGAGTCTGGTCGGCAAGTTATCGTCAGCCTGCATCCATCAATGAATCATGTCAGCAATAATGATCAACATCATAATATATAAGCATATGTACATATGTCACATCAACAACATTTAAACCCTAGCAGTCCACTCCCTGACTCGATTCGGAGTCCCAGGAGTTTCCTCGATGCCTCGACATCCTTAAAGTCCAAAGTCCCACACACTCAAGAGTACCCATTCAATAACACTTATCGATGTAAATACAACAAAATAACATATCATCAAATCCACAATATTTCATAATCATAATCAAAACAACCAATCGTATAAAGAACCAGATCACTTGCAGACAAGTGTCCTCAAATAATAAGTTCGCTTAGTGCGTGCAAGAGAGGGATGTTACATTGGTCAATCAACCAAGTGACTTACGGTGAAATGTTATAGTTTTTTTGCCTTATTAATTTTAGTATTTATGACAAAGGACAACACTTTGTATGATTGGAATGTGTTGGAAGATTTTGGGGTAAAATACATTGTTTTTATATTTATTGTCTTAATAAATTTTCTATTCTTCTTATTGAAGGTCATAAGTTCAAATCCAAAGGAAGTAGGGTATTTACACCTCTATAAACTAAGTCATCAAATCATTGTGCAAAGGGGTTCCTTATTCCATATAAAGGGGAGTTCATGTTTAAATTTTCCATCAACCTAAGATATGACTTTAAATTAAATGTGTTGTTATACACATGCATATGTGCATTTAATGATCTTTGCTTGTAAGTGTGCTTACATTTATGGTTTTCTCCTCATTGAATGATTCTTATATAATACTATATTAATATGCATTATTTTAAAAAGTTTAATATCAAATTTTAATCTAGTTACAAAATAGTGGATGAGAAGCTAAATCTTCAAATACTTAAGTCAAGGAGGGATAAAGGTGTATCCTACTATTCGAGATTTCCACATAAATAAAATACAAGAAAAAAATGTGTATATTATGTGAGTGGAAAACTTAGCAAAGATGCTTGTACAAGGTTAGAATAAAAGGAAAAACTATTGAAAGTAACTTTATGAATTTCTTTTTTCATCAATGAATATATATTTTGAGAAATCAAAAATATATTTAAAAAAAAATGTGTATATTATGTGAGTAGAAAACTTAGGAAATATATTTGTACAAGGTGAGAATAAAAGGAAAAACTATTGAAAATAATTTTATGAATTTCTTTTTTCAAATGACTATATGTTTTGAGAAATCAAAAATATATTTAAATTGATTTTTTCAGATAAAATTATCAATAGTAGATCTTTAAACACCAATAAAATTGTATTGGGTGTTTTTTTGGATCTCTAATAATAGATCTAGAGTTGAGATAGATATGTGTATTTTAAATTTGACTTTGTAGGTTGTATATCATGATTTTTAAATATCGTTTTTTATGATGTTTTATGATTGACTGTTTTAGATTTTATTGGAGAGACATTAGGAACTAATCTCCACATTAATAGTGCATTGATATAATTTGGCTCTTTTTCCACTATGAACATTGTATTTAAACATTTGGAAATTGCTAAGCCCATATTTTTTTTTTGTTTGCTAGTTTGTTCGTGACCTATGGGACTAGCCTGTGGCTGAGAAACTGCGACTCAAGGGCATCTAAGCCATCAAAATCACCCGGGGATCACACCCAACCTAAGCCATACCAACCCTTAATATGGCTAGATTTTTTGTCCCTGGAGGTTTTGAAACAGTGACTTTAACATCACAGAGTGCCTTAATAGCACACTCTGTTACCAACTATCCTACACCTCAAGGACCTAAGCCCATACTTTTCAAACAATATCAAATATAAATATAATTTTCAAAAAATCATTATAATATGAAATATTAAAATAACCTCCAAAATAATCTATTCTATTATCATTACAACTATAATGATCCTTAAGTTGTGATTCTAATAAATTACTCATGTTCTTTTCCATATCATTATATATATCATATTTTGCAACTATAATGATCCTTAAGTTGTGATTCTAATAAATTACTCATGTTCTTTTCCATATCATTATATATATCATATTTTGCAACTATAATGATCCTTAAGTTGTGATTGTAATAAATTACTCATGTTCTTTTCCATATCATTATATATATCATATTTTGCAAATAAAACCCAATTTATGATTGATGGATAAATCCTAACCTAAATCAATCCCAACAATCAATCTATTAAATCATAGATTTAATATACATCAAAAATTTATCAAAATGAGCCATCTTAACTTCTTTTGAGTAGATAAAAACCTCCTTAACAAAGTTTGTTCTTTGCTTTAAAGTTGTACCTAGTCTTTCTCATAACATAGTTATGAATTATCCCATTCAAAATTTTATTTATAGTCATTGATATTCATTACATTGCTTTAAAGTTGTACCTAGTCTTTCTCATAACACAGTTAGAATTATCCAATTAAAATTTTTATTTATAGTTATTGATATACATTACAGCACGTGTGAAACATTATTATATTTTGGATATTTATTTTATAAATATTGTAAATACCATTGCCAAATTGGTTAAATTTATATTGTTTAATATAAATTTGGGTTATAAATATAAATAATGTAATTTTATTTAATGCAAGTTTATTTAATTATATTTTATTTAGTTATATGTAATATAAATTTTATATTAAAATTTTAAATAATAGTTATGTTTTTTTTTTTTTTAAATTGATTTCCCATATCTTATTTTATATTATATTTATATTTATATTTATTTATTTTTAACTTTACAAAATAATTATTAATCTCTTATTTAAAAAGTTCACACTTTATATATTTTATAATTTTAAAATTGATACTCTATATTTTTATTTATATTAAATGTATTTGATGATTTGAATTTTTTTGGAAGGTGACAAAACTCATCATAAGTTAGTTGTCAACTAGTAGTGAGGACAACTATTACTAGCTTCTATCCATGATTGTAAGTAGACTTATCACTATTATTTAAGGAAAACCATGCCACCTAAAATAAATTTGGTTTGTATAGGAATACAATTTCACCTTTATCAGATGTTTCTAGGTCTTAGGGTGTTAACATATTTCCTAAGTCCAAAAAAAAAATCTCTTAAGTAATCAAAATCAACTTTAAATATTAGTCCAATTTTTTTTTTTAATTACTTCATATTTGAAAACAAAAATCATTAAAAAAATCATAATTTTTTTATAACCTTATAATTAACATTATATGGATATAAATTTATGACCTATTACTGTGTGAACTTAAAGTGATAAACAATAAAGATTTATAACCTTATAACAATTAATTTTTTTAATGATAATGATTAACATCCACTAAGACCGAATTGGTATATCGAACCTTAAGAGGGTAAGTGATTACTTGCGATTCTTTAGAATTTTGTTTCTGTGCTTGAAAAACATTAAGAGAAGCCTTCCAAGATCACCATACTTTTGTTGAGTTAAGAGTTCATGGAGGTTGGTAGTGTGACAAATATTTTGAAAATGAGATCTAATATGGGTATAGGTTGGACAATCTAAGAGAACATGCTTTTCATCTTCAACCTTCTTAATGTCACAAAGGTGGCACACTCTTTCATCCCATGGCGTTTTAGGAATTGACTGACGCCCAGTTTCACTATGGAGCTCGTGAGAATTTGTTCTTATCTTAGCAATGATTTTTTTTTCTTTACACTTGGAAAAACAAATAGATAATTTTGATCTTCTAAATTAGGGTTGATTACATCCTTATAATACCTTAATTTTCATTTTTCCTCTAACTCTTTATCACACCACATTTTCTCCTTAAATTTTGATTCGACATTTTTTTTAATAGTATCTTTATTCTGAAAAATGGTGTCTTCCATGATTCCCCAATAGTTTAGCCAAGATCGGGCATCTTTATGCCATCCTCGCTTGAGTCGATGGTGGTTATGACTTGATTTTGAAGAAATTTTAGGAAGCCTCTTGTCTTCCATGTTGTTTAAATTGTTCTTATACATTAGGTATCTAGTCATAGTCATGCTCTCAATGGGGGAGAGGCTTGTTTCTAAGAGGAGGATGGGATAGGGCGTATTTCCTTTAATTTTGATATTATAGGTTATAATTTTTTTTTGTATTTCCTCTATCTTTCTCCAGGATTCACGAGAGATACTCCAACCCTAGACTTCACATCCATAAAGAATAACATGTGTAACAAGAGTCTCAAAGAGGAGTTTCTTATTATCCCAACTCCAAACATCAGCTGATTTGCAATTGTTTTCAAGCCCATAATAAGCTTTCCATCCCCCATTAATCCTTTTCTCAATGTTATAATTCCAATTCATCTTGAGGTGAATATCAATTCCAATATATTTGTATGAAGTCACTTCCTCCATTTTTTTTTGTCATATGCGAAGGTATCAGAAGGGATCTTATTGGATTTAATAATCATGACCTTAGTCTTATCAATATTAGCAGTCATACCCATATTGGAGAAAACATACTTGAGGATTCTTAGTTGGTTTTCAAGATCGTGGGGACTCCTTTCCATAAGAACGATATCATCAGCATAAATAAGAAGATTGAGGACTATACCAATGAGAGTAGGGCCGACACAACTTGATTTTTCCAAGCAATCTTCTAACTTGTCAATGTATATGCCAAAGAGGGTAGGGGAAAAGGGACAACCTTGTTTGACTGCAGCTAATCTGTTTTGACCAGCCCTCAGTGTTTTTAAACTTAGCAATAAATTTCTCATACATCCTTATTGCAGCATCCCTCAACTCAAGAGGCACTTTTATCTTTTCCAACCTATTCCAAAGGTTTTTCCTAGGAACCATGTCAAAATATTTTCTAAAGTCAACAAAACAACAAAAAAGATTGGTTTTAGTATTGTGGAACTCCTCTGTAATGATTCTAAAGGTAACACGATGGTCCACAGTTGAATGATATCTCCTAAACCCGACCTAGCCTTTATCTCTTTTACCGTGACTTTCTAGCCAAAGGCTAATCTCATTTTCCAAAATAATTCCATAAAGTTTGGCTAAAATCGGGCTAATCATGATGGCCCTATAATTAGAGGGAATGTTTCTATCCCCATTTTTTAAAATAGGAACAATTAGGCTTTGCATCTAGGGTTTAGGGAAGCCCTACTTAACTGCTAAATTAAAGAGATTGTGTATGTGAGGGATAAGGATTGGCCCTCCGATTTTAAAAATTTCATCTTGGTAGCCTTCAATGTCCTTAACTTTCCCATTTGCAAGTCACTTAACCCTGAACTCTATGTCATCTAAAGAAAAAACTTATTCCTTTGTAGGGACAATAGGAATGGTGTCCATGGAATTAGGGAACTCGTAAAGACTTTTAAGGTAGGAATTCCAGTCCCTTAAGGGAATCCTATTATTTTCTTAGGATCCAACTTATATAGTTGTGAAAGTTTATCTTGCCTTTTATTGGTATAGTACCTTTTTTTCCTTTTAATTAGGGCTTTGTAAGTATTGATCTTATCGATTTTTAATGACTCATCAGAAGCATCCCTAATGGATTTACTAGCAATTTTACATTCTTTATCATACCAAGGGTTGGTCATTCTATTATTGTTTTTATAGGACACCTCGAAAGAGAACTTGTTAATAGAAGTGGAAAGGGTAGTTGTAAAATTATGATAGAGTTCTTCAATGTTGTTCTTATAAGTTAGGAGATTTAGTTTACTATTTAAATCCTTTAAGAAAATGTCAACTTTACTTTTGTTAAAGCGCAAATTCCTCTGATTATCAGAATTCTCTTCAATGGTGCTCCTATGCATGATAATTTTTAGAGTTAGGGTTAAAGGTTTATGATCAAAGTCAGGCTCATGGTCATTTAAAAGGTCAAAATTTTCTATTTGGATGGAAATGGGGATATCAAAAATCACATAATATACAACACTACTACCTAGCCCATGAATACAAGTCATCTGGTTGGAGTTTGGCCACTTCATTACTCCATTGCAAATTATTAGGTCTTGAGAGATGCAAATCTTTACCACCTCAGTACCAAACAAATTCTCAATTAGGTCTTCAAAGCTTCTTTTGTGGCTATTAGATAAAACAAGGTCCTCATCTAGCCATAGAGGATTATGGTTGGAGTCATTACTTAAAAGAGTAGCTTGTTTAATTGCATTCCTAACATTAAAGTCTCCTAGTAGGAGGATATTACCTTCATTTTTCAAACTATAAATATCTTGTTCTAAATTATTATAGGGAGAATTGTTATCTAGATTGTTTTTCTTATAAAAAATAGAATTAACAGGTGAAAAATAACAAATTTCTATATACATCTTCTTAGCGCTGGTGTCTAAAATTTCTATCCAAATGTACTGATTGAGAGAGTCAACCTTATGAAGTTGAATGTGAGGAGAAATTCTCTTTCTAATGTAACAAAATATGCCTCCTATCCCTCTACGGTGGGATTTTTTGTTCCATGTCGACCACAAGACAAATCCTTCTATGTTAGGGACCTTAGACTCCTCATGCTCCCAAGTTTCAACTAGATAGATAATATCAATATCACTCGGGATCCAACTTATCATAGGACCTTTGTGCCACGGAAACCCACGACAGTTCCAAAAAAGGATCCCGAGTGTCCCAAATTCCTATTTATTATTATCCTTATGGTATTTATCCGTAACAATAGCTTTTCTATTTCTAATTATTGCCCATTCGCCTTCTTTCCTAACTTCTTTTACCTTTTAAACTTCCTTCCTTAATTCAACTTGGTCTTCGGGAATGAGGTCTTCATTTATAAATATTCCTGACCCTTTTAAGCTTAAAGATTTACTAAATAAGCTAATAAATAAGAATTAATGTAAAATTTACACATAAAAACCCCACTTTCTCTCACCCCATCTAGATCCACTTACCATTTCCTAAAGCGGAAAATAAATAAATAAATAAATAAATAAAAACAATGAAGTGTAAATATATATTTATTGTGATTGTTTTTTTTTCTAATTTGAAATTTAGTGTTTCTAGTTTTTAATTGGCTAAAAAAAATGAAGTGTAAATATATCTTTGCTGAAGGTATAACTTCTTATCAAGGTTGAGTGATTTTGGAGGTGGGTGGGAATGGATTTTTTGAACCTGGAGTTATGGAAGAGACTTGTTAATGGAAAAATGGAAGAATGGTAGAGACCAGTCAAGGGCGGAGAAAGGTTTCCTTTAACCTGGTGTGTGGTGTGATGTAGTATTTAGGATTTTGGAGATTTGAACTTATAGACCTTCCTCTTTCGTTACTTAGTGAAATTGATCCAGTAATGGCTTTTGTTTTATTATTAGCCTTTGTCTATTAAACCTCTACTTTAACTGTCTCCTGATTGTTACCATCCTGACTTTTTATCTGCCTTGAAAGTTATATGCCTTTATTACCTTGGGTTAGTGGCTTCATTGGGCTCTGAGTCCGTTTCTGCTAATTTTTACTTTTCTAGGAAGCTAGACTAATTGTTTTCTTTCCTATTGGTTTAGTTCTGAGTTGCCTCCAAGTGGACGTATTTGGAAACTTCCCTCCACTTCGAGGCTGCAAGAATCGTCAGGGCAATATGATTCAAGATGATGAGTAATTTTGGGAACAAGAGGACATTTATGTCAACTCTGGCAGCTTTGGATCTGAACCTTTGGGACATCTACCTAACTCCTTTATGTCATCTTTTACTTCATATCCTCCTAACAAGCCTTCGAGCTTCCACCTGTCTGCTACACGGTTTGAACCATCTGCTTCCATCCTCCCTAGCCATCAACCTTCTATATCACAGCCCCTTAGACCTTTCCTGTAGGGTACCAAAAGTCCTTCTACCCAGGAGGGCCATAGAAGTTCACTGAAAGAGGAGCATCCTGCTTCTTCGAGGTGTAAGGTGTGGAAAGCAAAGCGCAAGAAAAAAAATGGTTGTAGGCTCTTATGTGGGCTTAGAAGAAACGTGTAGTATGGCCCTTTGTGGTCTAGTGGGCAGGATATCTTACACTCATCTCAGGAAGGAACCTATTGAGGTTTGGGTTAAAAATTATTGGCGACCAATACTGGGTTATGAGCCAGAGACCCTATATCATACAAAGGGTTGGCTAGGATTTATTTGCAGGTCTCCAGAGGATGCGACTGTTTTACTAAATATGATTTGGGTATTTGGTGAAAGTAGCATTATTCTCAAGATATGGAGAGTCTCTTTTAACCTGTCAACTGAACATTTCAAACTCTGCCATATTTGGGTACTACTTCCAGGCCTCCCATTATATCTATGGAATGAAGTTTCCCTTCGGGAAATTGGTGATAATATTGGAAAATTCATCTCTATGGAGTCCAAATGTTTTACCAACCCTGAACATGAGTTGGGTCGTATCCTTTTGGAAATGGATATACACAGTGGTTTACCTGAAGCCATCGATATTGAGTGGCATGGCCGCAGAGTAGTTCAACAACTTGACTATTTAGGAATACCTTTTTGGTGCAATGATTATAGACAAACGGGTCACCTTCACCGTGATTGCACTGGTAAGAAAGTTGAGGAGCTGTCAGAGAATACTGAACTACTACAAGACCCTCCTGAGTATATGGATGAAGCAGAGCCTTTCGGTGGTGTGGAAGAACATGGTCAAGATTTTTCTCATCGGAGAGAGGACCAATCCACACTTTAGAGTAAGCTCCAAATCCTCTGTCCTACTCTATTTTCATCTTTGACATATTGGGAGAAAGAGGCCATAAATACTTCAAAATGGTTATCATCTGCCACTACCACCTTTGGTCAACTTGACAAGGAGTTGAACCCTTCTGAGCCTTCTCCTCCGGTTTCCCAAAATCCTTGTGATACTGTAGGCCCTCTGTATAATCCTTATGTAATCTTGCCTACGAAGGGGTTGACTTCGAGGACCTCTCTAGCCCTGAAACCTCTTCTCGATACTACACAGAACCCTTCAATGTCTTCACAGATACCGGTATCATCTCCTTCACCCACATCAGACCCACTTGCTTCCTCTCCGATTGAACCGAGATTCAGGGAGGATGCGGATGATGACTCTGCCTTAAATTTCATCCTCGACTCTTTGATTCCTTATATCCATGACTCTACTACTGATACCTTGTCGTTGCCTACTTTTTTAGGGAATTCAGTCATAGACCCTCCTCTGGGAACAGGTTCCTCCACCCTTACCAAGACTCCAGGCAAGGAGGGTAATAATTATGCCTATTCTAGAGGCATTGGGATATAATTGTCTCCTATTAAAACGAGAAGTTTACGAAAACAATTAGCGACACTTCCTCTCAAACTTTTGACATTCTCCCTACCTCCACAGATAGGGGGGCTCTTAGAGCAATGAAATCCCTGGCGTGGGCTAAATCATGTTATTTCTTTCTCTGAATATTCAAGGGGTTGGAGGCACCCTCAAAACGGCCTCGGTTCGTAGACTGTTGGACCAGACTAATCCTGACATAGTATTTCTACAAGAGACTCTAGCTAATGAATAAAAGGCTAGAGATTTTATTCAACTTTTGCATTCTACTTGGGCTTCGAGTGCAGTAAGTGTTGTTAGAAACTCGGGTGGTTTACTAGTGTCCTGTGATCCAAATCTTTATGATTTATCTCCCTTTTTTACTATCGGGGGTATTCTATTAACATGCAGGGACGTTAAAATGCATCGTGATTTCTCTCTTCTAAATGTGTATGGTCCATGTGTAGATCGAAAAAAGTTTTGGAGCATGTTGTCCGACAGTGGCATCCTATCTATCAAGAACTTGATTATCGTCGGCAACCTAAATATCATATTTTCTTCAGATGAGAGTTGGGGTGGCTCCTATGTTCCTGGTCTGTTAGAGGATTATTATAATAAGTTATTACTGTCAAATAAGTTAATCGATGTAATGCCAACTAAAGTGGTTCCAACATGGTGTAATGGGAGATCAGGTCATGAAGCCATAGCGAGATGACTTGACAAATGCTTAATATATGAATACTTGTTGGAGGCTGTGGGTTTTTCCCGTTCCTGGGTGGAATTTCCCTTTGTATCTGATCATGATCCCATCCTATTACAGCTGGAACTTCCCCCAACTTTAAAGGCTTACCCTTTTAATTTCAATGCCAATTGGATTCAAGATGAGGATTATGTGGCTCTGGTAAACAAAGTATGGAAAGACCCTCGTTTTCTCTCTAAAAATGATAAACAATGTCGTCTGGTTTGGAAATTAAAGGAACTCAAGTTACAAACAAAAATATGGATTAAGGAAGTAAAAGAGAGAGACAAGGCCATCCTGGAGCAGTTGGAATCCGAACTTAAAGATTTTTTGGTGAATTCCATTGGGAATTCTACTTTTCGGGAAAAGGCACAAATCATTAGGGAACTGGAGCTTAAAATAAATAAAATCCTGGGCGAGGAGGAGGAAGCCTAGAGACTCCATAGAATAGTGACATGGATCAAATGTGGGGATGATAATACCAAGTTCTTCCATAAACTGGCCAGCCATAATAGGAACCAGAAACATGTCTAGGAAATCTCAGATAGAAATGGTAATATCATTACTGAACATGGAGCGATAAAGAATGAAGCGATGACTTACTATAGACTTTTTTTTAATGCCCAAACAAACGTTAATATTAATTAAAAATTCAAGATTGCAAGCCTCTTCCCCAGAATGGTGAGCGATGAGGATGTCGCCTCCCTTTTCAACCAGGTCACTTTGAAGGAATTGAAGGATGTACTTCTACATTTTAAAAATGAAAAGAGCCCAGGCCCAGATGTATGGACTGATGAATTCTTCACTGTCTTTTTTTATATTGTTGGGGAATACCTCCTTGAGGTAGTTGAAGACTCAAGAGTGAAAGGTAACATTAGAGGAGGATTGAATTCTACTTTCCTAGCCCTTATTCGAAAGAAAAACAAACCTATGTCATTTGATGATTTTCGACCGATTTCACTCTGCAACTTATGTTATAAGATGATATCAAAAGTGATTTAAAATATAATTAAACCAACTCTATCGAGATTCTTATCAGCAAAAGAACTAGGGTTCCTCTAGGGTAGAAGGATTCAAGATGCTATTGGAACGACACATGAAAGTCTTCATAGTATACACAAAAATAAATTAAAATCCTTGGTAATGAAAATTTATTTGAGGAAGGCCTATGACTGCATAGACTGGGAATATTTGAGACTGATTCTCATTACAATGGGTTTTGGCAACCATTTATCCAACTGGATTATGAGTTGTGTAACCACATCCACCTTCGCTATTTTTCTCAATGGTGAGGCGACAAACTTCTTCAAAAGTTGTAGGGGACTTCGACAAGGATTCCCATTATCACCATTATTTTTTATTTTGGATATGGAAGGGCTCAACCTCTTGATAAAAAATAACATTTATGCTGGCACAATATCAGACATTAAAGTTTCCAGTTTGATCAAAGTGGTTCATCTACCTTTTGTGTACGATATCATTATTATGACAAAGGCAAATATCAATGAGTGGGGAGTGATCACAACAATTCTTTAGAATTTTTGTTTGGCTACGGGCTTAATGATCAACAACACAAAAACTGTTGTTCACTTCACGGGGCTATCAGGTTCGAATTTGAACACACTAAAATAGATCCTTCCATACACCTTTATTGAGTTTTCCACATGATTCAAATATCTTGGGTACTATTTAAAGACCGGTCCCTCCATGAAAGAATATTGGTTCTGTCTTGTGACTAAACTAGAGCGGAATATCGGGCTATGGTGTAATAAATGGATTTATTTAGGTGGCCGGTTTGTATTGGTTAAAACGGTTTTGGAAAGCCAGTCAGTATACTGGATGTTCATGGAGCTTCTTCCACGTTCAATACTAAATAAAATTCGAAAGATAATGTTTGATTTTCTTTGGAGTGGAAGCAAGACTAATCACCTTATTCATCTTTGTAGATGGGATTTGTTATCCAGACCGAAGAAATGTGGAGGATGGGGGCTCATGGACCTATCTCATTTCAATTTTGATTTACTGGTCAATACTCTTTGGAGAGTTCTTTCTCAAGATGGAATCTGGCATAGTATACTACTTGATAAATATCTTAGCAACACAATTGTGATCAACTGGTACAGGAAACCATCCCATAAGCATCCTGGAGCCTCTCGTATCTGGAATAGCCTTACTAGTTTTATTCATTTGATCTTGCACTGGCAATGTTGGCGCCCAAGATCGGGTCATCTTGTATCTCCAGGAAGGGATTAGATTAATGGTATAAGAGGCTTGTCCTTCCTCTCAGATTCTTTGATTTCTCATCTTAATTCTCTTAGGAAATCAGTCCTAGCTCATGTCAAATTACCAAACAGTGAGGACACTATCAAAGAAAATTGGCTTAGCAATGAAGATCTAGGGTTGAATGATAGACTTGCCTCTGAATGGGATCATTACCATAGAGCGCTCCTTGGCGCAGGAATCAAGCTTCGAAATACAATGGATACCTTAGTATGGATCGGGGGGGATTCATCTGGAATCCTGTCAATTAAGAATGTATATAATGATCTAATTACAACTCTGGCTTATCCGACGGTGGGTGGCTGGAAATTAAACCTTTGGAAGTGGAATATCCCATTAAAATTAAAACTGTTTATTTGGTTAGCTGGGAACCACAAAGTATTGACCCAGAATACTCTTCAACGCAGAGGATGGGAAGGTCCAGGATTTTGCTTCCTTTGCAAGACATAATCAGAAGATATCGATCACCTGCTCATCCATTGCACCTTTACAAAATCCATCTGGGCTAAATTGCAAATCCTTCACAATATTAAATGTTTCTAGAATGGTAACACAGTTTCTGATTGCCTATCTATTTGGACAAAGGACAAAGCTACTCCGATTAGTCTAGCAGCACACAATTGTTGGCACATTTGGATCGAGAGAAATAAGACAATTTTTGAAAATATATCTCCTTCTCACCTTTTTGTGGCTCACGGGATTTCAGGATCCTTTATTCGGTGCCCATCCTCTTAGAAATATATACCAAACCGAGTCTGCAATATTTCGCACATAGAAGATGGTTCTACTGCATACTTCGATGGCGCGGATTTATCAAATGGCAAGTGCTGCGGTGTTGGAGGTATCATCAAAACTATGGATTCTACATTTATCAAATGACATATTAATTGTGGAAATGGAACAAACACAAAGGCTAAGCTCATGGGCGCTTGGGCCACTCTTACTATTGCTTCCTTATGGTCCATTCAAAAAATTCAGTTTCTTGGTGACTCTAAGGTTATTATTAATTAGTTAACTCATAAAGGAAATCTACATGTGGTAGACCTTGATGGTTGGAAACAAAAAACTAGAGAACTTGCCAATACTTTCTAGGATATCAACTTCCATCATATATACAAGACTTTTAGCAAAGAAGTCGACCATTTATCCAAACTGGGGCTTCGAGAACTAAAAGGTAGATTAACATTTTATCCTTGGAGCAATGGGAATGTCGGTCCTCTCACCCATCTTGACATCTTTGAAGAATCTTAAAGAGTATGGGCATTAATTTTGTTTATGATCATGCAACAATTTGTTCTCCTTGTCCTGAATTAGCACTTGGTATGTATTGTCTAGGGGAAACTATATAGAACTGTCATAGTACTTTGAATATATACTATCTTTGGAACTGGATGATATGTCTGGACT
>JZKD02S1390391.1:436234-449752 GCA_000966675.3 Picea glauca
AGCCCACACTGGGTGAACCACGTAAATATGTGTCTCTCTTGTATTGTGTGTCTTCTGTGTTTTGTTTCTGCATTTGTTTTATTTTATTGCTCCGCGGTCCTGTTTTTCTAACACCAATCAACTGGTGACACGTGTCAAGGTCCATTTGATACATAAGGTCTATGAAAGTAACGAATCAGGGTGACACATGGAACACCTACCATGGGTCCACATCACCCTAGGTGACATCAGCATGCCATGTCACTCCGACCTTCGGCAGTATTCTCATTCACCAACATGTCAAACCTCCCAGAGTAGGACTTCACCAGAGTTCTTTATGCTATCCTTTCACTAGTTGATCAGATAGCCAGGAGAGGTTCCCAATGGATTCCCCAGATCAACGGATCACATTAACTTGCGAGTTGGACGTTCAGGGTTTCTGGTTGTTTAACACCTTTTCTCTCCTGGAGTAGGTCAACGCTGAACGACCATAACGTAGATCCAACAATCAAGGGAGATCCTGAATAGACTCATATCTAGGACTCACGTTACTTTGCGACCGAGAAGTGGATCGAGGTTTAACAAGGGGATGCATCCCACGATAATGGGTAAATGACCGCCAACTGTTGGTCCACCGTCAAGCTACCGATTCAACAGGTCGTCTTCGACGCATTTAGTACATTGCAATGTTCATTCACCTTGGAGTCTCAAATGACTTAGCTCCTTTTTTAGTGTAGTGGAGTGTTCCAAGGTCCTAGTCCTATGGAACTTTGTCAAGCTCCAAAGGCTACACTCATAAGTCTTAGCCAACATTTGGTTAACGCTGTGGGCATGATCCCATGGTCACTTGGATGACTCGTTTGAAGGAAGCACCCTTCGTCTATAGAGTTCAAATTCCACAACAGGGAAGGTAATTCAAGGAAATCAACAAGACTGAGGTAGTACCGTAGAGTCTATCTGGACTCTATGTCTATGGATTTGGTCCTTGAGGATTTTCCAACCAACATTGGGGCCAAAGTATTATGTTCCCAAATTCAGTTAAAGAGCCCATTGCTAGCAATTCTCTTTTCTCTTGAAACCATCGTTGCATCAAATTACACCTTTACCTTTATTTTTAAACCTCTATTCCTTATGTACACAGAAGCACATATAGAGGTTTACTTTCTTTGTTCCATAGTATTATAAGGTAATTTTATTCAACTGTGCAAGGCATGCACCAAACTTGTCGTCCTATAATCACCCAAATGTAGGAGTTTACAATTGAAAACAATCATTCAATCATGCATTTCATTTCAATTATACAAATTTTACGAAATACTTATCTATTACAGTCGATAGCTGACCAATTGAATGTGGGTGTTCACCTTTCCACCCAATTGTAGGCTCGGAGGCATTCACTCTTAGCAATCTGTCCACCCCTATGCCAAGCCATGATATCACTAGGGAAAATTCTCTGTGTTCCTCAAATCTTCTGCAAATTCTCTGAGATCATTTCTCTGTCACAACCTCTATGAGGTTTATCAAATGCTTCCTCAGCATCAAGCTTGTGGCCTTCATCTCTAATAAATCCTCCCTCTGTCACAACCTATGTGAATATTATCAGATGATTCGTCAACATCAAGCTTGTGGCCTTCTTTCTCTAGCTAAGGATGGATCTCTGGTCTATTAAACCAACAATAGAAAACTTCTTTGTCTTCAAAACTCCACTTATCTAGCAATAATAGAACTCTCCCTTCTTCCCCATTGAGCTCAGGGCCTCCATGGGGTTTATCAGATGCCTTCCTAGCTAGATTTCCTCTGTGCAAGAGAGTCCCTTCACAACTACATTGTCCCTCAATGCCCTCTCCTTCCAGCATCGATTCCTTTCCAGCCAACACCAAGCCCACGATCCTCTTTTGCTCCATTCTAGGCTTCAGGTCTTCTATGCTCTAGTTCAAAACTCTTCCACGAGTTCTCCGATCTTTCTATTGCATGCACTAGTGCATTCCTTTCAACGATTATCTTCCTCAGAGACCAAATTCCTCCTCTGGTTCTCTCCAGTAACCAGAACAACTAAATCTTTTAGTTCTTCTTCTGAGTTGGAGAGCCTCACACACTCTTCTTATTTCTGAATGATCCTCCAAAAACCCATTTTTCTTTTTGTCTCCTCTTCTTTCTCAGGTTTTTTTCTTTCCTCCCCCCTAGGAAGGTTCTGGACCTGTCCTAATCCTTCTGCTAGAAGGTAGTCGGGTCAATCTAGATTTGTAGGACGACTGCACTCTGTCGTACTTTGGGATGATAGCTTTCTATCTTCTCAGCCATGCCCTCCATGCTTCCATTCATTGGGGCAGTTTATTGTTCAACCACCAGTCCTTTTCTCATTAACTAATTTTTCTTTGGGATCGGAATGAGGCTTATTATTCCAAATCAAATATTTCAGCAAAGAGGATAGGGTCATCTTGGCATGATGAACCCTTTCTATAGGCTTCCTCACTCTTTCCTCTAGTGATGTCATGTCCAATACTTCTAGGCTTCACCCCCACAGTCAATTTTTGGCAATCTAAACAATAATACATTTACATTGTTCAAATTCCATAGCATGGTAATCATAAATAATGATTAATTCCAAGTTGAGGGAAACAAGGGTATTACACAATCATTCCACAAACTTGAATGGGATATTGTACAATGCTTGATATCCTTCATAGTTTTGATCTGGGTTGGTAGAGGTGTAATACTTGAGAATAATATTCAATAACTTATTGAAGAAAAAAATGTCCCAATACATGTAACAATGGTTGAATATATTGAGGTAATTTTAAGGATTTCTATATAATTAGATCATTGTTTGTTGTTTCATTTTTTTTCTTATGGTTTGTCAACACCTTGAAGATAATGAAGCAAAAGAAGACGAACATCACTCCAACCATTAGATTTGGTGTGTTCGTTTCTCCTAGAAGGGAGATAGCACTAGGTCCCCAAACTATGCAACATAATCCAAACCGTTGCCGAATTTGAAGAGCATATGTTAATATGTATTGTAGCAATGTATCAAGCTGAAGAGAGTTGAAATGTGTGATATGTAATAAGGTGAATGAAGTCAACTGAATACACGGAAGCAAGTAGATATTAAAGTAGATATTACCATTGAAACTAACCAAAATTCTCATAATCTATTGTGGATTATGTTGAAACAAGCCTTGGATGTTGTGGGTTTGTCTCTCTCTAACTTGAGAATGCTAGTGCCAATTAAAGTTGTTATAGATGAGTGCATAGATGAGCCTCAACTCTAGAATTTGCAGAGTTCTCTTGATTCCTTTGTTGATTCCCTTCCTCCAACTACATTCTATCAATACTAGAGGAATTGATTACACGACATGATTTGAAAAATTCTCTTTGAGCAATAATAGATCATGAAATCTTGCTTACACAACACTCTATTTTAGATGCAACTTGGAACATGGCTAGTAAAATTCTGGCTTCAACTAAAATAATGTTTTTTCATGAGAATGTTGATTTGTGGATTATACCTAAGCTACAAGCACACAATCACGCTGAGCTCAAACAATATAGTCATCCACCTCCTTAAGGCTAAGAATCATATTCTTGAGTGCATAATTAGACTATGCATTGATATTTCTATTGATGTGGTCCCACAAATATCCTGTGATTTCTCTGTTGGCACTTTCATCAACTAGTTGGGTTCTTCTCAACATTCTAAGGTTTCCCATCTTGATGAAGAGAACTACACCTTCATTTCCCAAGGCCAATGAAAAACCAAAAACCAACAAGACTCATATTGCATGTTGTTGAAAGTGAGAGGTCGCGAGGAGGCAGGTCATCCCCACAACCTATCATTGGTTCCCATGAATGTATAACATGGAATATGGAAGAGAGAAGTAGGTATGACCAATAAACACTTGCACAAGAGGTACCTGACAGGAAACATTAATACTTTTTGGCCATGAATGGTGAGGAATTGGAGCCTAGTGGATGGAAATGTGTTGAGTATCTAAATTTTATCTCCAAAATTGTGAATTAATAAAATCAATTATCAAATGTTATATGAAAACCTTACACCTAATAGAAATGAATAGAATTTATGGTTTGAATGAGACTGTACCAATTGTATGCCACATGGTATAAACAATTTATTATCTCTTTACATTGCTAGTCATGGAAGGATTCTCATAAGAGACCATGATATGTTTATTTTAGAGATATTATATAGCAATCAAATCACATATATTATGTTTTGTTTAACTTAATTGAGACCATGATATGTTTATTTTAGAGATATTATATAGCAATCAAATCACATATATTATGTTTTGTTTAACTTAATTGAGATGGAAGGATTCTCATAAGAGACCATGATATGATATGTTTATTTTAGAGATATTATATAGCAATCAAATCACATATATTATGTTTTGTTTAACTTAATTGAGGATCAATGATTGTGCATGATAGCTTAGAAATTGCATGTACAACACACACATATTCATATTTTAAATTTTTGTAACAAATTTGTTTCGAATTACATACAATAAATTTATATAAATTTATATGTTATATTAATTATTAAATTTCATTTACTTCAAATAATCTGTGAAATAATCCATGATCTATCATTATATAAATAAATAAATAGAAAACTCTAGGATAAAGTAAATGATTTAACCTTTATATTCATTAATTTTAAATTCTTTTTATTATATTTTATATAACCCTTAAACGTATGTCAAAAAATTATTATTAATTTTTTTTTTATATTATTTTTTAAAAATTATTATCAAATTAAAAAAAAAATGTTAAAATTATGCAAAACTCATTCTCTTCTTTAAAGTTATCTTAAAACAAAATTTTAAAACCAAAACTAAAATTACATATCAAGTGACTTAAACATTTGAATATTTAAGTAGTTAAATCACGTTATTCCTATTGAACACATAAAAATATTGAATCCAATCAATTTTGTTCAAGGAAAACATTAGCATTTCAAAACATAATTGATATAAAAGTAATTGATTTCGTCCATTTAGCTTAAATTCTTTAATATCTTATTAAATTTGTTATACTTTGAAGTATAGATATGTTTTTCTAATATTTTATTTTTTTTATAAATAATAATAATAATAACAATCTATTTTTAAGGTCACGGCCAAATCAGCACATTAAATTGGTGTATGAGATCCCTTTGTTTGTGGGATAAGGGACTACGAAGATATACATACCCTACCCCTTCTTAAGAAGAAACATGTATTTTTAACCATTAGACTCACTTAAATTGTATTATCATAATAATTATATAATAAAATAAAATAATTTTATTTATATCCATTAATGATATTCAAAGATCTACGGAATTGATTACTTAACTTTGTATAAGGCATGTTGAAGGATCTATGGAATTGATTACATAATTTTGTAGCGCAATAGTTGCAATTCATTTCACAAAAAATGCATTCCTTTGAATCCATGTTATCAACATCTAACCACCTTGTAATTTTCATTTTGTATTGGATCAATGGATTGCGTTATAGAATTGATATACGAAATGTTTGCATTAAGTAATTCCATTGATTCATGTAAATAGAATAGCATGGCATTTGGTCAAAGAATTGTGGTTTTTCTTTTCGAAAGTATAATAGTATAAAATATTGTTAATTAATTGCTATTTAATTATAATGATAAAAATTACATTATAGCTTTAGAGTAGAGGAAAAGGAATAAAAGATATAAAAAAATGATACTTTATTTTTACTAATTTATTTATCCATTTAAAAATGGATATAAGGAATGATTGTATTATGTAATTGAATTGATTCATCTAAATAAAATGATATAATAAACTGGGTATAATTTTCATATTGAACTATAATATTAATAAATAAATAAATAATTACTAATTAACTATAATATTAATAAATAAATAAATAATTACTAATTAACTATAATATTAATAAATAAATAAATAATTACTAATTAACTATAATATTAATAAATAAATAAATAATTACTAATTATAATGATAGAAATCAAAATAGGACTTTTATTGAAAAACATATATAAAAAATATTATAATAATAATAATAAATAAATAAATAATTATTAATTATAACAAAAATCAAAATATAGCGCTTTCATTGAGAAGCATGCATAAAAAAATATAATAATAATACTAATAAATAAATAATTACTAACCATAATGACAAAAATCAAAATATGGCTCTCATTGACCTTAGCTCGCCCAAAAAGGCTGGGGGATGGGGACTTTTAAATATTTACTCTTTCAGCAAAGCAGTAGCCATGTCAACACTCTGGAGAGTTTTAACACATAATGGTCTTTGGCAAAAGGTTTTAAAGGAGAAGTATCTCTCCCACATGTCTGTTCAAAACTGGATTCGATCGACGAATTTCAAACAACATTCGACGTCCAAAGTCTAGAACAATCTTTAAAATTGGTTCCGTTGATTATTAACTGGCTCGTTTGGAAGCTCGAATCTGATCATTTAATCGATTTAGGCATGGATAAAATACTAAGTATAGGAGAGGCGTCAATTTTATCAGTTTCTTTATTAAATACACTCAATCAAAATGGTGTTTTAGTCCTTGCACAGGCAAGGAGTCCCCAGGATCACGAGTATTTTATGACTACTTGGTTGAGCAACAAGGACCTGGCCCTTGTAGGTAACTTGGTTGAGGAGTGGGACAGGTATCGTCAGGCACTCCTATCTGCGGGAGTAACACTATCGGATAATGAGGATGAGTTTTTATGGACAGGAGGGGATTCTTCTGGTTACTTGACTACCAAAAATGTCTATACATCTTTATCTTCCACTTAGAATTTACAAGTGGCTACTAGGTGGCAGAAAAATTTCTGGTCCTAGAACATTCAAATGAAAATTAAATTGTTCTTTTGGCTCGTGGCTGTAAACAAAGTATTAATGTGGCAAATACTCCAACAAAAAGGATTGTAGGGGCCTAGGCATTGTTATTTGTGCAAAGAAGAAAATGAAGAAGTTAACCATTTGTTTATCCACTGTGCATTTACGAAAAGTGTTTGGCATCAGATTATTTCAAGTAGAAAATACAACCAGTCGTGGACTGGAACTGATTTTGAAGACTGTCTAACAAAATGGAGAAATAACAAGTCGGTTCCTTGTAGCCTAGCAGCATTAAGCTGCTGGTTCATTTGGCTCGAAAGGAACGCATATGTTTTCGAGGGAAAGGCCCCATCAGTTAACAGGGTTGTTATCAGATTGTTTGGTGATCTTCATAACCGGTGGAAAAGCAGGTGTCATTGTCACTCATAACAAACCGAATATTGCTCCCTTTAGAGGATCCCCTGGCCAGTTTTGATGGTGTTGTCAAGTCTGATGGCACGTGTAGTGGAGTGGGAGGAATCCTTTAGGAATCTGCAAGGATGGCTTACAAATGGTATTTCAATTGTGGCATAGGATCTAACACTAAGGCAGAGCTGCTTGGGGCATGGACTACTCTCTATATTGCAAATCTTTTATCACTAAACAAACTTCAAATCCTGGGAGACTCAAAGGTGATCATAGACTGGATAAATTTCAAAGGCGAGCTCTGTGTTAGCTCCTTCGAAGGTTGGAAGCAAAGTTTCAGGGTGCTAAGCAGAAGTTTAGAGGATTTACAATTTTTCCACATCTATCGAGAATTAAACAAAGAAGCGGATAGTCTATCTAAATTTGCATTAATATCTCCTGAAGGAATTATCTCGCTTTCCTCCTGGTCTAATGGAGAGGAAGGGTCTCCTCAACACATAAGGATCTATTAATGATTGTTTTATCCCTTCTTCACTGGATCCTTTTTTTGGTAATCCATCAAGCAGTAGGGGAGAGTTTTTGTATCTTTGGGAAAGGGATTACCTCTGCCAATTTTTTTTTAGTCTATACTTATTTTGGATCTGGAAGTTTATCTAGGATTTGAGTTTTAATCCATGTTATGTTTTGGAATTATGGTACTGGATGTCCAATCTTTCACTATTCCATGAATAGTTTTTATATGAACGGGAGCAAAAATATACTACAGATGTAAAAATTATATTTTTACTTTAATATAATTGTGAAAATTTTGTCATAAAAAAGGACACAATATCTCTATTTCGTATCTTTGCATATCTCTATTACCTATATTTGCATGTTTTCTCAATAGGGGTGCACATGCAAACAATAAAATAAAAGTGAGTTAAATATTCATTTAATTTCTTCAAAATTTGGAATGACAATGCCTACGGTGTAATTTTGAGCCACACTTACCATGATTCCTTATATTTGGTTTAATAATATTAATTAAATGGACTAGTTTGTTTGGCTAAGAGTATCAAACAAATTTAATAAATTTAATTTTAAGAGACATAAAAAAAAATTGGTGGTTTAATTTGTATATGTAGATATAACTATAACAAAAGGAACTTGATTTCTCAAATAAATTGATTTAACTTAATTTTTTAATTAAATTGATTTACTTAAATAAATTGATTTACTTGTATGTATAGTTATTGGCATTATTATATTTTTTATTTTAAAAGCAATTCAATTTGATAAGATAACTTGATTTCTCAAATAACTTGATTTAACTTAATTTTTCAATTAAATTGATTTACTTAAATAAATTGATTTACTTGTATGTATATTGTATGTATAGTTATTGGCATTATTATATTTATTATTTTAAAAGCAATTCAATTTGATAAGATTTAATTTGATTTACTTTATGTATAATTATTTCAATTATTATAGTTATTATTTGGGAAGCAATTCAATTTGATAATTTCAAAATATAGAGAAATGTTATATTTAATTTGATAATTTCAAAATATAGAAAAATGTTATTTATAATACAATTAAAAAATAAAAAATAAAAAATAATATAGTATAATTTTAAAGTTGATTTTAAACATATTTATAATTATAATTATAATGGAATGAAAAAGAAATATTTTTTAAAAAATTTACAATGAAATATTCATTTCTAATATATTTTATTTATATAAATTAAAATTAATTTAATTTTTAAAAGAATTATTTTTTTTTCAAAATGTATAATTAGATATTTATTTCTAATATATCTCATTTATATAAATTAGTATAGTTTTATCTTTAATTCATTTAAAAATTATATATTATCAATTTTATTAAATTTAAATAAGTTATTATGTTATTAATTGGACTTCAAAATAATTAATGCCAAAATCACTTCTTTACTGAACTACACATCAGAGGCCCAATTATTTTATATAACTTAATTAATTTATATAACTTAGGATTATTTTTTATGGTCTAACATTGTCATCTATATTCTAATTAGTTAATTTATATAACTTAGGATTATATATACACATCAGAATAAGGCCCAGTTATTTTATATAACTTAATTAATTTATATAATTTAGGATTATTTGTTATGGTCAACATTGTCATCTATATTCTAGTTAGTTAATTTATATAACTTAGGATTATATATAACTTAGGATTATTTGTTATGGCCAACATTGTAAACTATATTCTAGTCATAGTTCTTTCAAATATTACTCTAATGAATTCATAAGAAATTACACAACTGGAATTTAATTGTGGTAATTTTGTTTAGCATTCTAGTTTAGGATTATTTGTTATTTGTTATGGTCAATATTGTCAACTATATTCTAGTCATAGTTCTTTCAAATATTACTCTAATAAATTCATAAGAAATTACACAACTGGAATTTAATTGTGGTAATTTTGTTTAACATTCTAGTTTAGGATTATTTGTTATTATTAAAATAGTTAATACTTTAATTTTAAAATACATAGTATAATGTTGTGAAAATGATTCTTAGTTATAAGTTGAAGTCCATTTCTTTGTTTTCTTGGGTGTGATTCCTCTATTAGTATTTTCACATTAAAATCACTATATTCATAATGTTAAGATATGTAGAATGCTTTAAAGTGAGAGCATGCAACAAAATATAAACAAAATCACGAGGAGCATATGAAATTGGAGAAAGAAACTATTAATATTGGAATATAAGTGAGGTAGTGCATGACCTTCACTACAATATCTTGAGTTAAAGGTTTGAATGGTATTCAAAGTCCACTTTCTTTCTCATATAATTGATACGAAAAGATGGGAAAGTTGGAAGTGTGGATAAATAAAAGTTGAAGAAGTTAGATTGAGATTGATCACTATGTAATCTATATTTTATTTCTTCTATGCATCCTATTACATTCTTACTATTCACCTTCTTTGTCATTGAACACTATTACTTTATTAGAATTCACCTTATTAGTCCCTGCCGGAAGGCCAAGGGCAGGGACTATAGCGATGAGTTCATCGCTGACTTTACATTAGTTGAAGGTTGACTTTCAAATTTTTGAAAAAATTCTAATGTTTAACTTAGGGAGTTTATATACATAATTTTTTTAATAAAAAATTTATGAATTTGTTACAATTTGATTGGCTGGGAAGTTTGAAGTCTTATTGCCGACTTCACTTCTTCTCATGCCAATTCTTACTACTTTCATAAATGCTTTCACTATACTTTCATAAATGCCATAAATGCTATTTATATATAAATGCTTTGACTGCACTCTCATTTTGTTAGCTCAGGGTTCAAGGTGGGAATTGCGCTACATCCAAAGTTGCCAGCGCTCTACTTTGAACGTGCTGCTTACCCACCTCAAAGTTGCCAACGCTCTACTTTGAACGTGCTGCTTACCTACCTCCTGTTTGCAAGTATGCTCATTAAAACTAGTAGTTATTAAATAGTATGAATGTCTATAAAAAAATCCCATATGAAAGGGAGTATGTCTTACTGAATTAATAAGAAATACATACGGAGACACGGGGCAACACACAGAAAGGCAGACGTCAAAAAGACAAGATACAGAGCTATCTTACACAGGCACTAGAAAATTCTCTAACATCACTCAAACATGAAATTGATAGAATTAAATACATTAAAAAATTGCAGATTAAGGATTTAAATATTTGAAAGAAAAAAAAAAATCACCATTAAATAGAATCGAGTAAAATTTTAATTAATAATAAAATCCCTTGAAAACTTATATTATCGTACCTTATAAATTCTCTAACATCACTCAAACATGAAATAACTTATATTATCGTACCTTATAAATTCTCTAACATCACTCAAACTTATATTATCGTACCTTATAAATTCTCTAACATCACTCAAACATGAAATAACTTATATTATCGTACCTTATAAATTCTCTAACATCACTCAAACATGAAATTGGTTAAATTAAATACATTAAATTGGTTGAATTAAATACATTAAAGAAATTGAAGATTAAGGATTTAAATGCGTTGTCCATACAAGCCCGAACACCCTTCAATAAATGAAAAGAAGGGTTGGTAGTAAACCTGCAAAGACAAAGACGTTTGTCAGGAAAACTATGGAGATAAAATATGCATGAAAATAAATGTACATTTATTTAGCCACAATGTCCAATCTTTGGAAATAAATATCAATCTAGATGTTGTTGCATCTCTGTAACTGACCAGAACACTTACAGTGCATCTCTGTAACTGACCGAACAATTACAGTGGAGACAACAAGTTTTCTTAGCAGTCCGGTGTGTTGGTGTCCAGTCATCGATCTTCTCATACTTTCCAGGTATCACGACTCTGATCTTCATCACCCTTCTTTCTTTCTCTTTCTTAGGGTAGCATTCTTTCTTTGTCTTTCTTAAGGAATGTTTCTATAAAACATATTTCCAGTTTATTTCTATCTTTTGCTTAACGAACTTTATTTCTTTCCAGTTTTTATGAAGTTATAAGGAACATTTGTGTGAAAACATTTCCAATTTATTTCTGTCTTTTTCTTAAGACCCAACCAATCCCGTGAATATCCAAAGTAAAAGTAAGTGAGAAAGTCTATAAAGGTTCTTCATTAATACGTCTGCCAGGTTGTGGATTGGTAGCTGGATTGGTAGGTTGTGGATTGGTAGTCCATAAAGGTAGTTGTAGATTGATACCTTCAGTTCAGGGTTTGTATAAATTTTATGCTGGATATATCTGGTCTCAATCTCTATGGCATTTTTTGTAATTAGAAGATAGATAAAAAGTATCTCTGATCTATGGTATTTCTGTATGGACTATGACATTTCTGTATGGAATTGATTCCAAATTAGGTATATTTAGTCTCTACATACGATATGTATCAGCTCCACGCTTCTAGGCAAGTGTTCCCGGGAAATACAAACTTTAATTCAGTCCCAGGCTTCTATCTATGGTATCCCTCGAAATTCAATCCCGGGAAATCCAGACCTTAATCCAGTCCCTGGCTTCTATGTATGGTATTCCTCGAAATTCAATCACAGGCCTTAATTCAGTCCCAAGCTTCTATGCATGGAATCTCAGAATCTCAGAGTCAATTAAGTTTAAACCCAGACCCTTAATTCCGTTGTTATATCTTATTTAATCCCAGCCTCGGCAATCTCAAACCCTCGCTTCCAATTCTATGCATGGATTTCCAGCGTCACCTGTCGAGGGTTTTTTATCCTTCATTTGGATATACTTGATTTTAACATGAAATGGGTTTTTCTGATCTATGGAATTTTTGTAATTTATAAGATAAATAAAAAGGATCTCCTGTAAGATGTATGGAATTTCTGTATGGATGTGACTCTAAGTTAGATATATTTATTCTGTACATATCGTATGTATCACTTCCAGGCTTCTACGAAAGGATTCCATGGAAATTCAATCCTAGGGAATCCAGACCTTAATCCAGTCTTAGGTTTGTATGCTTGGAATCCCAGTCATTAAAACCTAGACCTTTAATTCTGGTGTTATATCCTATCAATTCCCAGCGTTGATAAACCCAAACCCTTGCTTCCAGTTACATGCATACATGGACTCCCAACGTGACGTTCAGTCAATCATGTACCTTTATTGTGAGGTAAAACTGGATGATTATGGTGTCGAGCACCAGTACATGTATGCTATGGTAGTGGTTGGTGTTGCATGTAAGATGGCCCTCCCTACATCACACAGATGTGATCAAAGGATCTATCTCCATTGTTCACCCATATCTTCTTCTTGTGATAATAATAGCTAGTGATTGAGGGGGGTCTTCTGGTCAATGAAGGACTCTGGCCTCCATATTCATTATGACTGGTGGAGTAATTCCAAAACCACCATCTATAATGAAAATATTGTTCTCGAGTATAGAATCTGCAATATTCATGGACATGTAGCTGCGCCCTCTCTAGCAAATTATTCAAGACAATGCTTTGATCCCTTGTATAAAGGAATCTCCAGGATAAAGGTTTCAAGTCTTCCTCATCTGAGTTAGTCCTGTAGAAGGAATTGAGGCTGGAAGGAGAATCACCATTGATGATGCAAATATTTTTGTCAAGTATAGAATCTTCCATATTCATGGACATGTACTTGCACCCTCTCCAGCAAATTCTTCGAGACGGTGCTTTCATCCCTTGTATAAATGAATATCCAGGATAAAGTTTTGAAAAAAATATAAAGGAGAAGAAATTGAGGCTGGAATTTAAATAGTTTTGCGGA
>JZKD02S1390391.1:456838-468441 GCA_000966675.3 Picea glauca
TTTTTTTTTTTTTTTTTTTTTTGAGGGAATAATTCTTGGGGAAACCCACCAGGTACTTCTCCTCATTTTGAGGATGGTACCCAAGGTAAACCAGATTTTGTAGAAAGATGAGGCTTTTTTTTATAGCGTGCTCATTTAAGAGCCAAACATGTCACTAATTGAACCTGAATGGGGGAAAACACCCATCAACACAAACCACTCAGACTAAACCCAATTAATAAGGATTATTTGTTATTGTAAACAATGTGAATAATTTAAGTATCTTATTATCTTCTAATCATAGTTTTTTGAAATCTTACTCTAACAAATTCATAAGAAATTATAAAACTAACTTTAATTGTAGTTATTATGTCTCACATTCTAATTGAGAATTATTTATCATTATAAATAATATCAATACTTTAATTAACTTACTATCTTCCAATCACAACTATTTGAAATCTCAATCTAAAGAATTTAACTAGCTTTTTATTGTGGTCATTGTGTTTCTCATTCTAAATCATTTACGGAATTAAACATTAAATTCAAGAGAAGAAAAAATATGATAACTATTCCCAATTTTTGAATTAATGTTTTTAACTTCACTCCACAATAAGTCACTATATCATCAACTTTATTAAAATTAAATAAGATATTTATAATTAATATTTTATCTGGTTTTTTCTTGTATTCTAATTAATATTTATTTATAGTTTTCCCCTCTCTACTTAATTATTTTTACTACTTAATTATTTTTATATTTTAATGTTTTTAACTTCACTCCACAATAAGTCTCTATATCATCAACTTTATTAAAATTAAATAAGATATTTATAATTAATATCTTATCTTGTTTTTTCTTGTATTCGAATTAATATTTATTTATAGTTTTCCCCTCTCTACTTAATTATTTTTATATTTTAGTTGGTGAAGATTGTGGGAATTTGCCTATTTGATATTTATTATACATAAGTTAACTTTGGGTGTAATGTTGGGTTCCTTATACACGAGTATATATGTTAACCTAAGAAGGCTCTCTATGGCATGCACATGTTTGAGCTTCTTATAGTGCCTTAATTGGATATTTAAGTAACTAAACCCTTACATAGAATTTGTTATGATTTGGATGTCTCATTTTTTTAGATCTCTAGTTGTAATTAAGAATTTACTTATGTTAGGAAGTTCTCATTAATCTTGTGGGCTCGAATTTATACTTCCGTATTTCTAGAACAATGATTAAAGTAATTAGATTACTTGCGCGCCTAATTATTTTTTTATGTACGGCTACTTCAGTAACTAGGTTGTCCAGGGGCCATGAAAATAATGCAGTGTATGATTGTTTTAGAAGTTTGTTTACCTTGCGCCATGAAAATAGAATTGAAATTCCCACTTGTGTAGGCAAATTCAAATAGGTTAACCAAGTCTTGTGACATGCACATATAAGTTAGCCAAATTTTCCTATTTGATAGTGGTTTGTTAACTTATATGTGCATGTCACAAGATTGGGTTCTACAGAAACCCAACTCACCTAATCGAATGCGCAGGATAGTTTGCCCAAAATTTAAGATATCCTTCGCCCATGCGAAGCCCTCTCCCCGACACTCATTTTACATCGGGAAGACGAAAAAGAAACTGGTTAAAGTTTTTGAAAAAGGGGACAACCAGTTCAGAAATGAGGGGTCGATACTACCAGTTTTCTTAATTGCAAATTGTTCCAAGTTATCAACAACTCTCAGCCATTGGCGAGGTCTAACCCAAAAAATAATGTCCTCTTTCTACACCGAAGTGCATCAAGCAAGAATGCCCAGCTGTCACGAAATCGATCATAAATGATTAGAATTTATCCAATGAAATCCCTTCAAAGAGCTCCCATTCGTTGTAGTTGTTAAGTTTCATTCATCGAGGTAAGCAGGATAAGAACATACCTAAACAAAGGTAGAAGGAAAACACATTATGATTACAGTATATAAAGCAATAAATTTTAATTAATGGAATACAAGGCTTACAAGAAGACAACGACAAGAGCTCCCAATGATCAGAAATTAAAAATGAAAGGTAACAATACTAGAAGATCTATGTCCCATATTACACATTCGTCAATAACTCTAAAATTCTCTATCATGGTTCTTTAATTACATTTACCCCACAAAATTATAAAAACATATAATCCATTTAACCACATGAGAAAATAATTTGACAACAAGTAGCAACAAATAAAATAACCATACACATGTGATTCAATTATTAGAATTTAAACTGAAAGAGATTACCATCACCGACGATGAGGATTCGAAAATGGCCTCCCATGCTTGCGCTCTATCCAACTCCCTGCTTGCTAACCATGAAGACTTCACAGATACCTCCCAACCAACGTTAGGGGTACTCTTCTTCCCCCTTATCCCCTCGAGCCGCAAAGGGGCCACGCACCAACACCACCAGAAAACTCTAGATCCTAGATCGCTTCACAAGGTCGAGCTACCACTCTCTCTCTCAAGTTGGGTATCTCAACTCTCACAAATAAAATCAGTCAAAAAAATTCCAACAACATAACTTTACGCATACCTGTCATCCTCCGTTCCTCTTCTCAGTCATTTCTTTTATAGAATTTTTCTTAGTCCACTTTCCATTGCATGTTTAATTCATTTTATTAAAAATTAATTAGGAATTACTCCCCTCGTACACTTGTCACCCGTTCCCTTAGTTGCGCCAATAAATTCACCATTTATTTTAATTAAATGTCAATTTCTCTCACCCATCCTAAAAGTGCTCCTAAAATCACTCCTAGCTATCCCTTTATTCACTCTATTTCCTTTTTAATGACTGATGTCTTTCTAATACTTAGTTGTGTTTAATTTAGGAAAGTTCTTTAGTTAGACTAGACTAGATTCCTTTCTATGCTTCCACATTCATTTTTACATTTATTTCCTTTCTTATCTTAGTTCCAATTTGGTATTCTTTTGCACACATTTTTGTAATTAATCTTTAGATATAAAGTTTTACTCTTTCAATTCCTAACTTGATTTTTCTTCATCCCCCACCATTTATTAAATTTGTAATTTAATTTTTTCAGTCTTCCTACCAACTTAAACTTAGGCTCAGAATTTTTTAAGGGAATTTTATAATTAATAAAAATTACTCATTTAATATTTATTCAAGTCCAACAATGTCAAAACAAAAATTGTTTTCTAGGAACCTAGGTTCATTGACTTACCTTTACTAAAAATCACGACGTGCCCTTCAAGACGCACTCTGTGCTCCAAGGGTGCCACTCGCCTTTATTTAAGTTTTAATTATGCGATGGTCCCTTCAAGATGCACTCTGTGCTCCAAGGGTGCCACTCGCCTTTATTTAAGTTTTAATTGTGAGACTTTCCCTTCAAGACGCACTACATGCTCCAAGGGTGCCACTCGCCTTTTCTTAAGTTTTAATTATGCGACGTGCGCTTCAATACGCACTACGTGCTCCAAGGGTGACACTCGCCTTTGACTGATTTTGATAGTTTTCCAACCCTTGGAGTTAATACTCCATTAGGCAACCTTATGAGAGACTAAGGGCCTCTAAGGAATAAGGGCCCTGCCTTATTGTGTGCCCCTTATAATCTTCATGAGTGACTATCTCAGTCTACCCTCATGACATCGTGGATCTCTCGAACTAGGTAATTGTTAACCTACAATTCGAGCCATGACGGGAGTGCTAGTAGGTTGTGGAAGGGATGTTTCCACACCTCTCCCTCAATATGGTTGTTGTGCATGGCCCCTTTACTCCTTATGTGAGTCTGATCAACAAGAAATCGTTAGTCTGCATCCATTAATGAAACAATGTCAACGATCCATAAACAACATCATAATATACTTGATGATATGTCACATATGCATAAAAAGAAATACCCAAACTATATATAGTCCACTCCCTGACTCAATCTGGAGTCCAAGGAGGTCCAATGATGCCATTGACATCCTCAATCTGTTGAGTGTCCTGAACACTTTGAAAAAACCCATCAATAGCACCTGTCTATACATAGATATCAAATAACCTAACATCATAATCCAACAAAATCATCAACTAAATCCATAAGCGAAATAGACAATCATATGAAAAACCATATCACTTGCACGCAAGTGTCCTCAAAGAATAAGTCAAATCATGTGCACACAAGAGAAGGATGTCACATACACCCCCTCTTGTTTTAAACTTCATCTCAAGTTTCACAGTATATAAATGCAGTAAATAAAGCATTCAACATGATGTAACTATCAAACAAAAAGGAATGCATATCATATGTGTCCTCCCAGGTAGCCGAGTGTGGACTATAATTGTCCCACTAGACATTGAATTGATAAACTGTTCGACATCGTAGCTATCGAATGTGATGGTCCATAATGTGGATTGGCTCTAGCGTGAGCACACCATCATCTGATGCTGCAAGGAACTCATGTCAATCTCATGTGTAGGATCACTAAAACAAAGTCGCGAAACACATACAAGATAAACATCGTGCATTCTCCTCCAAGAATGAAGCAAGGCCAGTCGATAGGCCATGGGTCCCTTCCTTTCCACTACTTTGAAAGGTCCCACTACCTAGGAGAGAGTTTAAAACCCTTTCCGAACTTAATCGAACTCTCGTGCGGTTTCACCCTCAAGAAAACTCGATCACCAATTTCATAACTATGGTCAACGTGATGCACATCGACATACCTATTATGCTGATATTTTTGCTTCTTTAATCCTTTGTCTTATTGTTTGTATTTTTTCTTCCCTTGGTTGGATCACTTCTGGTCCTACCAGGACCCTATCCTCGAGTCAATATTAGCTCAATGAAATCCGACACGGCCACCCATAGAGGAATTCAATGATTCCATCTTAACGATAACCTGATAGTTGATGTTGTATGCTAACTCTACTAGTGGCAAGAACTCTCCCCAATTTTTATGTTGGTCCATTTCATTCATATGCCACAATCCTCCCAAAATTGGTTTGTTACTTATGTCTTCCCAATGGTCTCAAGGTGATACATTTTACTAAAGTTAAGTTGGGTTCCCAAGGCCTCTTGGAAACTAGTCCAAAATCGTCCTGTAAACACCGATCCTCGTTTAGATATGATCCTCTTAGGCATGTCATGCAATCTCACAATCTCCCTGATAAAAACTATAGCTATGACCGCCATCTGATACGTTATACGCACAGGGAAAAAATGTGCACTCTTCGTGAGAGTGTCTACTACCACAAAAATCGAGTTGTGCCTCCTTGTTATTAGCGAAAATCCAACAATAAATTTCGTCGAAATGACCTCCCATTTTGATTCTGAAATAGCATGTGGTTGTAGTAATCCTGTCGAATGTCTATGTTCATCCTTCACTTTCTTACATTCCAGAAATCTCACCACGTATTTGACGATGACCACCTTCATTCCTTTCCAAAAGAATAAGGGTTTAAGTTCTTCCCTCATCTTCCTGACTCCTAGATGATCCATGTACACTGCCCTATGAGAATCATTTAATATCAAACTTCTCATCTCGTCCTTAGGCGGTACATAAATATGGTTATTATATCTCATTAATTCGTCGTTGTCCACAGTAAATCCCGCAAACCTTGGTACCAATATGGTGTCTTGCCCGATATTTTCCTTAATCTCTTTATACCAGTCATCATCGAACTATAAAGTTATAATCTTTTCTCAAAGATTCATTTGAAGAGGTATCACCGAAAATATGTGTGGTCTTCGACTCAACGCATCTGCCACTCTATTCACATTCCCTTTTAGGTAGGTAATCTCAAAATTGTACTCACTAAGAAATTTTGACCAACGCCTTTGTCGCACGTTCAAGTCACTTGGGAAAAAATGTCTTGCAAACCACGGTGATCTGTTTTCAATTTGAATTCTCGTCCAATCAAGTAGTTCCTTCATACGCTCGAGGCATACACAATGACCAATAACTCCAAATCATGCGTCATGTAGTTCTCCTTATGATTTCTTGACTTCCTTGAGATGTAAGTGATTACTTGACCATCTTGGATCAAGACTACGCGTAAGCCTTCATTGGATGCATCGGTGCATACCAAGAAGTCCTTGTCCAAGTCGGGGAATTTTAATATCTATGTTGTCATCAACAAATCCTTGAGCCTTAAAAATTATTTTGCGCATTTCTATGTCCATACTTCTTGTTTTTCTTTTGCAGTTTCGTAATCAGATTTGCTATTTTCGAAAAAACTTCGACGAACCGTCGATAATATCCATCTAAGCTAATGAAACTACGTACTTATGGTATGTTCATCGGTGGAGGCCATTCCATAATATCCTACACCTTTGTTGGATCCACAATTATTCCTTCATCGAAGACAACATGCCCTAAGCAAAGAAACCTTGAGAGCATTGCGACAGTTTCCCGTAATTTGTGTTCCCGAAAACATTGTAATACTAAGCGCAAAAGTTCGTCATGTTCCTTCGTCGTCCAAGGATATATCAACATTTCATTGATGAATACTTGAAAAAACTTGTCTAAGTGTTAGCAGAACACCCCATTCATCCAAATCATGAATAGCCTTGGGGCATTTGTCAGTCCAAATGGTAAAACAATAAATGTGTAATGTCCAAACCTTGTCTTGCACGCAGTCTTAGGAAGGTCTTCCTCTTTTATCTATAACTAGTAGTATCCTTATCTCAATTCGATATATGAAAGCACACTCCCACCTTTCATTTTATCAAACAAATCGTCTATTCTTGGCAATGGATATTGTTTCTTGATCATTTCCTTTTTCAATTGACGATAATCGATGCAGAGTCTCCACGACCCATCTTTTTTCCATATGAAAATAGTAGGCGCACCCCAAGGTGACACAATTGGATGTATAAGTCCTAGGTCGAACAACTCCTTCAATTGCATTTTCAACTTCTGTAACTCAGTGGTCGACATCTGATAAGGTGTTCTTGCTATCAGTTTAGTTCCAGATTTTAAGTTGATGGTAAATTCCTTCTTGCCTTCGAGCGACAAACCTGGTAACTCTTATGGGAACACGTCCACAAACTCTCGAAATACCAGAAGGTTTTCTAATCCTTATGCCACACCCTTGAAATTCAACGCTAATAATGCATATAACTTTCATCCTTGTGCATGCTCGTCTATAGTACCTAGTTCTATTCAAAACCAAAAGTTTGGTCGGCGATTGTGCCTAATGTCTTGAGCATAGTGGAATGGTGATCGAACTGGTGATTATTCACCAATTCTTAAATCCTATGGGCCTTTCCCAATCTCCAACTGTAGTGGGTCCAATTGATCTAGTTGCTCTGGCCCTCTCAACCAGATAGTCACGCTAATAATGTGGCTCTCCACATGTCTATCATCCGATCTTCGATCTAGTACTCCTAGTCCACGAATTAGTAGTCGCTAGCCCACCTGCCTGAAACCATGGTTTGTTCCATTGAACATGCCTAATAGCTATTGTTGTTGATGCGGTGGTCCCCTATAGGGAGTTCCCCACTGGGGAGTTGGTCGTCGAGGTGTCATGAACGCAGATTCTCTTGATGTATCCCAATACCTTGAATAAAGTATATCTGGAGTCTGATGTTGCTTCACACCATACGTCTCATGTCCCGTCGATCTCGTAGGAGTCCTGCCCTGACCCCCACTCATAAGCTCTTCCTCAACTATGAGGACCTTCTAGACTGCATCATGTAGTGTTTGAGGCATTAGGATCCTCACTTTTGCACAAATGTTGACATTAAGGCCAACAAAAACTTGTTGACTTTTGACTTCTTCGTGCTCATGCATGGAGCATACCTAAGCAACTCCAAGAGTCGGGCCTCATACTCGGACACCATACGATCGCCCTGTTAAAAGGCATTGAACTCATTGAGTTGGCGCTCAATGAATTTCTATGACAATAACTCTCTCAGAACCGCTCCTCGAACATTTCCCATGACACGTCTTCAATGACCATTTTCAATTGTGGCAAGATCATGTTCCACCATAGAAGAGCACTCCACTTTAGCTGAAAGACTGCCAAGAAGACTTTCATGTTGGAGGTGTACTCACAAAGTGTGAAGCACATCGCCATGTTCTCCAACCATGCCTCGGTGGTTGCACCATCCATGGCACCAAAGAACTCAGGAAACTTGACCTTCTCGAGTTCTCTGTGACTCTACCAGTACCAACTGGGGCGCGTTGTGGACCCTCAAGGGGTACAAGCACCCTGACCTCATCTCTACTTAGACGGTTAAAAAAGGTCTCTAAAATTTCCCTGGAAGGACCTTGTTGAACCATCCACATCCCTTACAGCAATCGACTCCTGCCCAAATACTTTATCCTCCCCTTGGGGGGTGAGACCACCCGGGTGCGGACACTTCTGGAGGCATCACACCTCCTCCCCTAGCACCACGTTGTGAACCTCCTCGACGTCCTCTAACCATGATTACCACATGGACAGGTTAAAATTTTAATTAGCACTAAGTTATTAATCAAGTGTATAATGCAGTGGAAGGGGTGGTGATCAACAGTTGCAGGGTTGAACCCGCTCTGATACCATATGTAACAACACTCTGTTATGCCTAAGAAAAAGCGAAGCACAAAAGGGATTTTTTTTTTTTGCATTAAGAAATTAACATCAACATAAGATCACAACAACGCCAAATCAACAACATCATAAGTAAAATCAGTACCATCTACTCATCAAGGAAATCACTAACGATGCTTTCAACACATCAACAAAGGATAGTTACACATAAAGATAATTAGCGTAGCAGATTAGCACATCATAATCATCTCAAAACAATTTACAACAACATTCAATCAGATAATGAATATAAAATGAATACCTGCCCAACCTATCCTGTAAGGTTAGGACCTCTAGGACACATAAGCAATGCTCAAGCCCAGGTTCTAATTGATTTTAACCATTTAAGGTCTCAGGGCTGGTGATTGTTCTGAGGAACAAGGAGGTGTCTACATCCCACTAACACAATCAAGTCCAAACTTACTATGATAAATCAACAACGCCAACGATAATCAATTTCATCAATCCATCAATCCTAATCCACAATTTAACATGGTGCGTGAGTAATCATTCACATAACACATCATAGACCACATTAAATCAAAGGCACAAAATCAATTATCAATTATATTCGTGGCGCAAATCCCAATCACAATATGTAATCATTCGTCAAAATAAATTTTCATTTCACACAAGAAGACTAATATCTAAAACCATCATTCATGACGTTAAGTGAGAAGTCCAATATCTAAACATCATACATTACATAATATTTTCAGTGCCCGCAAGGAGTCTAATTGATCAACTAGTCATACATCAAATTATTGAATTGCGCGTGAGCATTCTATTCAATTAATCCATCATTTATACATCAACAATTCAAGACGCATGAGATATCGACTTTATTTCGCAAGGCGCAAGGGAATATAATTAAATGAATCAATCATATTACAACAAAATTCTAAGGGAACAATTATAATCAACTTTATCATTCATCAATCATAAGTCATCATTGTGATAATGGCGCATGAGTAATCACCTTTATAGATAAAAGGCGCAAGATCAATTTCAATTCTATTTTCGTGGCGCAAGGTATACAAACTTCTAAAACAATCACACACTGTATTATTTTCATGGCCTCTGGGAAACCTAGTTACTGAAGCAGTCGTACATAAAATTTATTTTTTAGGCACACACGTAATCTAATTACTTTAATCGTCATCCTAGAAATACGGAAGTATAAATTTGAGTAAGAGAATAATGCGTAAGATTAATGAGAATAGCCTGGCATAAATAAATTCTTAATTGCAACTAGAGATCTATAAAAATGGGACATCCAAATCATAACAAGCATTATGTAAGGGTTCTAGTTACTTACATATCCAGTTAAGGCACTATAAGAAGGTCAAACATGTGCATTCCATAGAGAACCTTCTTAAGTTAACTTATATACTCGTGTATAAGGAACCAAATCTATTATTCTTGGATAACATAGAACTAAAACTTACACAAGGGAAAATGGTTTGCACTATAAGTACACCAAGGAGTGATAAACCATGTAGCTCTAATCTAACAATAGACTTAGGTATTAAATATATATTGGACCAACATAAATAATATAAAATCATGAGAGGGTATTATGCTTCCTTATAAGTTTTTCAAATCCTACTCCTTTACCCACCCAAAAATTTAGTAGGGTAATAGAAACAAAAAATCTAAGGGTTGAACGATTAAGGTTACCCTAGGAGTACCATAGAATGAATATTTCACAACTAAACCTTTAATTTAAAGAAATTTCTCACCCATTGATAATAGAAGGAGTGGTTATCCCTTGGGGTTATTACTCAAATGAATACAGTACGTTCCTAGAGAACTATGGAAGAAGGGTTAATTGGGCAGTAAAATTTTACACCTACTACGATTTTCAACAGTGTTTTCAGTTGCGTTTCTAGGTGGGTAAACTGCCTTCCTTGACACCTTCCATAGTGTTTACAAGAAGGGTTGAAGCCCCATGGTTTCACCTTGGCTTCCCATCAAATTCGTCAGTCAATAAAACACCCTAGGTTAAAGCTCCACGTATGCTATTCAATTAAATACAATGCATGGTGTTTTCACTGCCAAGAAAACGCCAAGGTGGAAATTCCCAAGCATTCTATAATTATTATTGGGCATTGTTTTTACTGCCAGGAAATGCCAAGGCAAAAACTCCAACACATTCTATAATTATTATTGGGCAATGTTTTTACTGCCAGGAAACGCCAAGGCAGAAACTCCCACGCATTCTATAATTATTAATATGCAGTGTTTTTACTATTAGGAAAGGCCAAGGTGAATGCATTCGAAACCATGTGTTTATTACATCCACCGGATTGGTTCCTTACCTCATAAACGAGAAGGATTGATGTTCAATAAGACACTTCTCTATGTAAGTTTTAAACCTATGAAGTAGAGAAATGCATATAGATTCTTAAGCAAAACAGAGTTTAATCAATGGTTCATTCACATAGTACACAAAGATTTATATCGGAAACCCTCAACGGGGAAAACCTTTCTTATATTCATTATATCGAATTTCACCATTCACTATACAATATATACAATGTTTTTAGGTATTTCGTAGATACCAAAACCCTAATCCCTAAAACCGAGATTATTTTTAGTAAACCGCTAAAAATAGCAAAAAACGCCCAAAAACAAAATTTCCTATGCCCGGTGCCGAACGTTGCGCATAACCAGGGGGGGCATACCTGCTCCCACCCGGGACCCCCCTAGGAAAGTGCCCGATTCACACGGCACAAACAAAGCACTAGTACGAGGGATCGTCAAGCGCAGTTGTCATATCTGATGCACCCACACACACACATGGAAAGAATATAACACATACTCAACATTCTCCCACTTGTTGTTTTCTTTGCGTCCAGGGGTCCAAGGGATTATATAGTCAACAATATAGGGCAACAATGCCCATTGTTACTCTACACCAGGATAACTTTTATGTGCTCACAAACTTTGTCAATGAATTTGCAACATTCTTCAAAGTGTCAACCTTTTCCAGCAACACCTTCTTTTCCTCAACCATGTCTCTCACAAAGTGATACTGTACATCAATATGCTTTGTCTTCGAATGGTAAGTTGGG
>JZKD02S1390391.1:492130-517774 GCA_000966675.3 Picea glauca
GAGTTTTCACAAATAACACTAGATTGATGGCTCGTTTCCCAAGTCACATGATTTCATGTAAAATAGAGTTTTCCATGATAGCAAGAATACAAATAGCACAAGATTGATAGTTAGTCTCCCAATTCACATGATTTTATCTAAAAATATTAAAGACAAAATATTAATTGTTAATGAGTATTTTGGTTTAACATTCTTTACTTTCCTATTGTTTCACTTATTCATGTAAATTATATTGTAAAGAACCAAACGCCTCATCACCATCTAGGATGATAGAATATGATATTACATTCATCAAGGAGCCAACATCAAACCCCTCATCATCATCGAGGATGCTAGAATATGATATTACATTCATCGAGGAGCCAACATAGAAAGTATCTCGATAAATATAATTATATTGTTGTTTAGATCATTTTTTATTTTTATTATATCATTCTTAAAATGTTGCATGGCAGCTTAATTCATTGAGTGGCAGGGACTAAGCTACAAGTACCTAGTAAATAAGATATTTTACCAAGGAATAATCTGTAGATGCTTTTTATTATTTCAATAATTTGAATTTGAAGTGATAATTATACTTGGTAAAGAAAACGTGGGACCTGATCATTCGTTAAGAGTAGAAATAAGAGAAGAAACCATAGGGACAAATGATGATATTTTAGATGCTAAATTATTTAAAGTAGATTTCCCCCCAAAATAACTTGCAAAAATTATCTAGTTCTTACAAGAAGGGAAGGCTCCCATGGAATTGCAAAAAAAGAAGAAGAAACTACTTGCCATGAAAATTGCACATTATACACTGGTAAATGGGTGTTTATATAAGATTGGACTAGAATATATGCTTATAAGATGTTCCTTGGAGCATGCAAGAGAAAAAATAATCAAGGAAGAACACTTTGGTCTTGTAGGTGGACATTATCATGAAGATACTATAGCTAAAACAAATTGCAATATGGATTATGGTTTCCCACATTAAACAAGGATTGTAGAACAAAAATAGACAAGCGTGACAAGTGCCAAAGAATAGTTTGACCATTAAAGGAAGATGATATTCCCTTACATTCAATCAACCCAAGTCTCCCCTTTGAGATTTGGTCCATTGATTTCGTGGGACATTTCCCCAAAAGATGGAAAAGGACAAGATCCAAGTACATTATCACAAAATAGAATACCTTATGAAGTGGCCGGAGGCATAATCAATTGAAAAAGTGGTAGAAATAATTATTTATGAGAACATCATCACTATATTTGGCTATCCACTTACACTAATAAGTGATTAGGAGACCCATTTTATCAACAACAGTATAGAAGTACTCATGAAATATTTTTTTATTGATTATAACAAGATCTTCCCCTATCACCCACAAGCCAGTGGAATAGTTGAATCATTCAATAAAACCTTATCCAAAGGACCCACCAAAATGTGTAATATTGACAAAGATGATTGGGATGGCATGGTGTATTCTATTCTTTGGTAATACATAACTGCTTATAAGAAGTTGACTAGCTAGACACCATTTAAATTGGTATATGGAAGAGAAGTAGTTGTCCCACTACACTTTACAATTGATGTTGATAGGGTGGATACAGTATTAAATTTGACTCAACACAAGATAGGGAGGATCGACTATACCAACTTTATAAACTAGAGGAATAAAGAAAGATACCACTCCACCATTAAGAAGTCTATAAACAACAATAAAGGAGTGGCATGACATAAGTTTGAGGAAAAAAGGAAATTGAAATTGAAGACCTTTTTCTTCTATATGAAAACAAAATAAAAAGAAACCCAAGGAAATTGGAAACAACCTTGCTTGGCCCCTATGTAATTTACAATATAAGGACAAATGGATCAGTGAAACTTAGGAAAATCCAAAGGAATTTGTTGCACAAGGTAGTTAATTGTGCCAAGTTGAAGAGGTACCTTCTATAAATATTGTAAAAATAAGAAGAGGATGAAGAAAATGCTCAATGGAAAAAACCATTGTGGTGTCATTGAGCAGGAGCCTGTCTGAAAATAAGCTTTTTGGCAGGTATATTCTTCGAAAAAAAATAGAAGGAAAAAATAAGTCTAGTGGTGAAAACCATTGTGGCACCACTAAGATAGAGTTTTATTGAAAACTAGATTAACTAGTGGGTAACCACTTGGAAAAATAATAATAACAATAAAACAACAACAACAACAACAACAATAACAAAAATAATAACTATAATGATAACAATTTGATTAAAGTGGTCGATTATTGCAAGTTGGATGAATGACTCTCAACAAATTGGTATTCAAAATTTTAACCTTAACCACCACAACCAACAAGAAGACTGGAATTCAAAGATCATGATAGTCCATTGGGATCTAATGCAAAAGGATGAAATGTGTAGTGACAAAGAAAGTCAACATGCATGGGATCGACATGACAATGATAGAGATGAAATGAGAAGAGGAAAGAAAATGTTGATAGAAGGGAAGAATTACCAGCACAAACAAGGTCATATAGCAACCAAATATCAATACACTGAATAAATATGGAAGAAAAATGATAGGTGAACCGATGGGAAACAATGAATAAAAGGTCGAACAAGAATTGACAAATTAGAGGAAAAAAATGGAATGAGGCTTGATCAGTTGTAGAGAAAAATTCAAATGAAGACAAAATGATCGCATCAATAACTAGGGTAGACTACATAGACTACACTTAATACACACTGTGAATGAGGAACACCATTGGATGGACATTCACATAAGAAGCCAACACATAGAAACCACACAATTGGATATAAATAGAGATGAAGGGATTGATAAAACATTCAAAGGTGAAGTGTTATAGAAGAATAGGGATAAAATATTAAGAGTAGAGAGAAATTGGGATGAGAAAAATTTGAAACCAAGAGTTGACCTAAGCAAAAACATGCCACAAAAAATGAGGGGTGCAATCCCACTAACATCGACAACTTCCAAATCTAAAACTATCAAGCCAAGGATGAAGAAGATATTTGATAAGCACCCAATCTCATAATTGTAAGCAAGAATGGACAAAATTAGGAATGCTAGAATGGATTAAATAAACTACAATTTCCACTAGAAAATTTACAATAAGTGGGTAGTCAACAAGGGGGAATGGAGAGATGAAATGTTGATGTTGGAGAAAGTGAAGATTAGGTCATATCTTAGGGATCCACAAATTGTAGGATTTGAAGGGTTGAAGTGGGAAGAAAATAAATTTATAATCAGTTGATATCACAAAGGAAACATTTGGTTATATGACTTGGCCAAAATAAGTTGAGAATTGGTTTGATGAATCATGAGGCTTCCACATACATGTGAAAGTATCCCCAAGACAACCAAGCCCTTGGAATGGATTGCAAAGTTCATAGGGACCATAAATTCCAATAAATAAAAAGGTTTGGTCATTATCCAAGTGAAACAATAATAGGTGAAATGGACTTGCATCATCATGGCCCTTTGCTTGAACAGTTCTAATCAAGCCTCAAACCATCATAAATATGCTAGAAGCCATTAGGAACATAGTTGAGGAAGGGATGACTTAAAATTGTGTAGAGGATCCACTAGTGTATTCAAGACCAATTATGAATAATGTTATGAGTTGGGTAAATCTATTATATACCTACATTTACTTATACTTGCTACCATTCCAAGAATATTCCCAGCCAAAGAAGTTGTATTCACATTTCCAAACACACTGATGTTGTGGAATTTCTAATGTTTTCCTAAGGATGGAAGGGAAAAACCAATGAATACACACCACAACATATGTTCTTACAATGGGTGAAGAGCTTAAAATCTACATGCAACAAATGGAGAGTCCCACAAAATGTTAGAAGAAACTTACCACCCGTGGTACAACTTTAGTTGAACCTTAGTGATATGAAAGTGTGGTACTTACACGGAGTCAAAGGAGAACCAAAGGAGCTTGAATTTTACCCAAAACTTGACAAAAAATTTGCAAATAATCAAATATTTTTTACAAAATCCCAAAAGTGTCTCGCGGGGTACCAAAAGAAATAACCACACCACTGATAGATCAAGAGTTGGAGGAAGAAAATGAAGCTATAGTTTTTACTATACCTTTATTTATAGATGGAGTGACCTTGAAAAAATCCCTAACAAAGAAAGCAATAGGAAAGTGTTTGACAAGTATTTCATCTATGTTATCTCATGTGGCAGAGTTGATACTAGTCATCTTAGGTGTAAAAGTTGATAGTTGATACCAGTGGATTCATCATTTAATCCCCTATCCAATGGTGTTGATGTCTTATTATAATTTTAATTTATTTTCTTCTAAAACTTACACCAACTTCTTCTTTTTTTTCACACTTATGAAGGGTTCAAAGAAAAATTGATAGCATAAAAACTACACAACCAAAAAATCATAAAAAATATGTATGCATTCTACATATGTTTCCTCTTCAAAATGGTTTTTCATTTTATGAAAACGAAATAATTTTTTTTTGTTGGGAACACAAAGGTGTATAAAATGAAATTCAAATAGTAATTTGTCAAATTGTGTGTGTGTGTGTGTGTGTGTTTCCAAAAAAAGGAGTGCGCTACTACATTCTTTGTATATTGTACTCCTATAAAAAAAATTGAAAAGTATACATTGAATGTTGAATTAGGTGTTGGGAACAAAGTCATTTTGAAAAAATGTAGTTTGAAAATATACCACAATTCCCTACACCTTGTTTTTTATTGCACATTAAAATTCACAAGTCATATATGATTTTCACGCTAATATTAAGATGAATATTTGAGTATCATTGGTAAGATCATAGAAGACATCCTTCATCACACTACTTAAAAATGGCAAACTAGTCCTAGTCCTCTTTATGTGGAAATTCTTACCCAATTTCAATAAAAGATTTGTTGGAAGTTATAATTTCTCTTCATTGATAAAAACTTTGATCATAAAACTATGTCCTTAAAAAAATTGTCTCATTTAAAATTCACCCAATTCATAGTAATTTTGAAAATATAATAAATTCGTAAAAAAATTAAATTTATTCACTTATTAACTCACTCCTATAAACAATTTTTTTTTATTGACATCTATGATAAACATAATATATAGCGTATAATGTATACTTTCATAGTTGATATTCATTACTATATTTTAATATGACCTCTTTATTAAACATTATGTATGATATGTGACAAGTTATCCTCAAGAGTGTGGTCTTTGGAGTTTGTATTAACACAATCAGAAAATGAAGTTCAAAATCCTCCTAGTAAGTGAATGCTATGAAGCCTGATGTATTATAAAATACTTAAATATTGAATTTTAATTATTGAACCATTTTAGATATCAGATTTGTTACTCAAGTTTCAAAAAACCATAACACATGTCCCCAATTTCTTTTATATATCTACCATTTTATACCAATCAAATTGCTTTACTTCCATATATATATAGATTGCCAAAAATAGAGATCAATAATTAATTATCTTCTCTTCTTTTATATTTTAACATTAAGGGGGAATCCATAAATAGTGAACTTTCAAATTCCATATATAGTGAACTACCAAAAATAGAAGACAGAAAAATCTCTTTTAATTGTCAACAACTAATTGTGAACAACTTAACAACATGTAATAGTTAATTGTTACAAATTGTGGAATGTTTTGGTTCCATGCAAGATGGATCTCTATTTTAAAAGGTTTTGAAAGAAATATGTTAGACCTTGCTTCTTGGACCCAAAAAATGTCATTTCATGCCCAAAAAAGGCTCTATAAGATTTCAGATGGATTTTTGGACCCAATTTTCCAAATTCAAACCTGCTGCTAAAATGGCTCTACAAGTTGATTCCTCTAATTTTTTCCACCCAAAAAGTACTGAGATAGATGAAAAAATATATAATAATCCAATATAGATCATACCTACACATTTAAGAAGGATTTTGGTCCCCAAAATATTTAATGAATGATGTGAGGAAATTTCCCTCTAACTTCTCCCTATAGTACCATTTTGTCTTGCCTAGAAGTTGTCCTTTCAATGAAATCTGTCAAAGTCCATGTTTCATTTGTCTTGTAGCTATAAATCTCTTCTGCAAAAGGATTTCCTCTACCAACTCTACCTAAGCATCTGGTGCTAAGTCCTCTATGGTAGGTAGGACCTACTGCTCCTCTTCATCCAATGCGGAAGGCTCATAGAGTTTCAAATTCTTCTCATTCACTACTCAGTAAATGTGCATGTATGGGGGTAGATTGTGTTTGTAGGCATTATTTTACACCTTCTCCAATACCTCAAAAGGGCCATATCGTAGATCCTTGATCTTCTTAATAGGGCCATGTAGTCTTTCCTTTTTCAATTGTAACCAAAATTTGTCTCCCACTTTGAATTTTTTTTTTGTGCTAATCATGTCATGCCTTGTACCTTTTCTATGAATTCTTCAATGTCTCTCGTACTTGTCAATGGATCTACCTAATATTTTTGAAAAAATTCTTTGCTTTTAATTCTTCTCTCGTGGTGTCTTCCCTCACTACTTCTTGTTGTCCATAAACAACATCTAAGGGTAAAGGCAAAAAATACCCAAAAGAAGTTTCAAAATGGGGGGATTACCAATAGAAGTGTGGACCCATTTGTTATAATAGTGTTGAATATAGATCAAATTTTCAACTCAGGTGTTCAGATGCTTCTGATTGTAACCCCTCAAAATTTGCACCAAAGTCATATTTACTACTTCTTTTTTCCATTTGTCTATGGATGGAATGATACAGATCTATTCATCTTCATTTCCATATTCTACCAAAGTGTAGTACAAAAAGAATTGAGAAATATTGTATCCCTATTTGAGATGATGATCCTTGGTATCTCAAAGTGCACATATACTTGTTCAAAGAACATGTTTGTTGTTCCTTGTCCTATGATGGTCTTTTTGCAAGGCATAAGAACGCACATCTTTCTGAACCTGTCAACTACCACCAAAATATAGTCATGTCCCTTCCTGGTTGTTGGTAAACCTCCCATAACATCCATGGAATATTTTTCCCAAGGTCAAGTGGGTATAGGTAAGGGATGGTATAGACCTTTCTTTCTCTTGTTGGGATTTCTAGTACAACAAAATATACATCCTCTAATATATTGTGCTACATATTCTTTCATTCTAGGCCAGTACACATACCTTTGTAAGTCAGCAATTGTCTTCCCAACACCAAAATGTCATGAAACCTTGGATGTATGTTCCTCTCTAATAAGTTGCAATCTTTCACCTTTAGGAACATAGATATTGTTTATCTTGTAGAGCAACCCATTTTGGATATCATAGTCATCCTTGAATTTACCTTATTCTATATGAATTTGGACATGTAGCTATTGAAACACCTCCTCGAAGTCCTCATATTCTGTGTATGTCTTTCTATATGCATCATGGGTAAATTGATCCATGTGCATCAGTGTTCCCAAAGTTGTAATATTGGATGTGGGTGGCCTTGAAAGCATGTTTGTCAACCTCTTTTTGATACCCTTCTTATACTTGATAACTAGATGAAAATGTTGTAAAACCCCTATCCACTTGAAATGTCTGGTTTGTTGTAGCTTACTCAGGGCATGTATATACTATAACGACTGGTGATCTATGTGGATGATGGTTGACTTGCTCATCAGATAATTCTTCCACTTCTTGATTGCTTGAACTAGGACATAGAGTTTCTTGTCACATGTAGGGTAGTTGAACTTCCCCATGAAATATTTTATAATGATAGCATACAATCCTTTCTCCTTGCATCAAAACTACTCCCATGGCATACCCACTTGCATCCATGTCCACTTTAAAAGGATTTTGCAAGTTTGGTAATGTGAGAATTGGTGCTTGATTTATTTGTCTTTTCATCTCATTGAAATCCTTATGTTGATTCTTCCCCCATTGGAAAATCTTACCACTCATTGTTATGGCATGGAATAGTGCAGCTACAACTAAAAATGAAGAAATTAACTTCCACAAGTACTATGATATCCCGAAGAAGATCCTGGCATGAGTGAAACTTGTAGGAACTGACCATTTCATGATGGCTTCCATCGTTGCAGGGTCTATCTTGAGTTCCCATCCACCGATCACATACTCCAAATGCACTAATGAATGTTGAGAAAACTCACATTTCTTGAGGTTATCCAATAGTTTGTTCTTTTTTAGGGTCTCTAACACCTGCATAAGATGTGAGATGTGCTCTTCCAAGGTAGATCTATAAACAAATATATAATCCAAATATACTATAACAAATAGATCTAAATATGGGTGTAGTGCATCATTCATCAATCTCATAAATGTAGATGGTGCATGATTGCATAAGACAAATTTCACGACCAACCATTCATACAGACATTGCCTTGTCTTGAAGGTAGGCTTCCATGTGTCTTCTTCTTTGACACGTACCTAGTTGTATCTTGATTTCATATCCAACTTGGTGAATTACTTGGAATGATGAAATTGGTCTAACAAATCATCGATCCTGGGTAGAGGGTACTGACTCTTGAGTGTAATATTGTTTGTATCTCTATAATTGATACACATCCGCCGAGTCTCGTCCTTCTTGGATACTATATTGATAGGTGACCCACAAGGTGAGGTGTTCAGTCGAATCACTCCCTACTCCAATAGATTGTGCAACTTCTTCCTTCATTTACTTCTAGAAAAAAAAATTTATACAACCTAATATTCGACAATGGGAAGTATGGAAAGAAGTGTATTTCATGCTTCACTTTCCTCTTGGGTTGTATCCCTTTACTCTTGGGTTGTATCCCTTTAGGCTCTTGGAACACTCCTATGTATGCATGTAGAAACTCATCCAACTGATTTTTCTTCTCTTTAGTACACTCCTCCAGGTATGCATTTACTCTTATCAACTCATCATCATATTGATTTTCTCTTAAGAGAAGTGAAACATATTTCTTACTAGAAATAACCAAATTATTGTCTTGGTTGGCACTTACCAGTGAGATATTCAATTTACCTTTGTCTGTGTTGATTGTGCAGGACTTCCCATCCTTGATCAAGTGGTATTGGTTGGCTCTCCACATGAATATTACATCCCTCGTATAGATGCAGGGGTTCACAAACAGTACACCACACATGTCCAGGGGTACTACATCCAACATCACTTCATCAATAAAGCCTTCACTTACATAAAATTTAATCTTACACTATTTTGTTACTTTGATATTTGCATCCTTGTTTACCTAACCCAATGGATAGGGGCTAGGATGATTGTGAACCTCCACTCCAATATTGTTGACCAAATTCATCCTAATATTATGATGAATATTCGAGTATCATTGGTAAGATCACGGAAGACATCCTTCATCACACTACTTAAAAATGACAAACTAGTCCTAGTCCTCTTTTTGTGGAAATTCTTACCCAAATTCAATAAAACATTTGTTGAGAGTCATAATTTCTCTTCATTGATAAAATTGATCATAAAACTATGTCCTTAAATTTTTTGTCTCATTTAAAATTCACCCAAATCATAATAATTTTGAAAAAATAATAAATTCATAAAAAAAAAAACAAATTTATTCACTTATTAACTCACTCCTTATATAAACAAATTTTTTTTATTGACCTCTATGATAACCATAATTTATAATGTATACTTTCATAATTGATATTCATTACTATAGTTTAATACCACTTCTTTATTAAACATTATGTATGATATGTGACACGTTGTCCACAAGACTGTGGTCTTTGGAGTTTGTATTAACACAATTGGAAAATGAAGTTCAAAATCCTCCTTGTAAGTGAATGTTATGAAGCCTGGTGTATTATAAAATACTTAAATATTAAACTTTAATTATTCAGCCATTTTAGATATTGGATTTGTTACGCAAGTTTTAAAAAAGCATAACATGTGTCCCTAATTGCTTTTATATATCTACCATTTTATGCCAATCAAATTACTCCACTTCCATATATAGACATTGCCAAAAATATAGGTCAGTAATTAATTCTCTTCTATTATTTTATATTTTAACGTTAAGGGGGAATCTGTAAATAGTGAACTTTCAAATTCCATATATAGTGAACTGCCAAAAATAGAAGACATAAAAATATCTTATAACTTTCAACAACTAATTGTGAACAACTTAATAATGTGCAATAGTTAATTGTTACAAATCGTGGAACATTTTGGATGATGGTTGATTTTCTCATCAGATAATTCTTCCACTTCTTGATAGCTTGAACCAAAGCATAGAGTTTCTTGTCACATGTAGGGTAGTTGAATTTCCCCATGAAATATTTCAGAATGATAGCATACAATATTTTCTCCTTGCATAAAAAATACTCCCATGACATACCCACTAGCATCCATATCCACTTCAAAAGAAGATTGCAAGTTTGGTAATATGAGAATTGGTGCTTGATTTATTTGTCTTTTCAGCTCATTGAAATCCTTATGTTGATTCTTCACCCATTGGAAACTCTCACCACTCATTGTTATGGCATGGAATAGTGCAACTACAACTGAAAATGAAGAAATTAACTTCCACAAGTACTATTATATCCCAACAAAGATCCTGATATTAGTGAAACTTGTAGGAACTAACCATTTCATGATGGCCTCCATCGTTGCAGGGTCTATCTTCAGTTCCCATCCACCGATCACATACTCCAAATGCACCAATGAATGTTGAGAAAACTCACATTTCTTGAGGTTAGCTAATAGTTTGTTCTTTTTTAGGGTCTCTAACACCTGCATAAGATGTGAGATGTGATCTTCCAAGGTAGATCTATAAACAAATATATAATCCAAATATACTATAACAAATAGATATAAATATGGGCGTAGTACATCATTTATCAATCTCATAAATGTAGTTGGTGCATGATTACATAAGCCAAAAATTCATGACCAACGATTCATACAAACCTTGCCTTGTCTTGAAGTTAGGCTTCCATGTGTCTTCTTCTTTGACACGTACCTAGTGGTATCTTGATTTCATATCCAACTTGGTGAATTACTTGGAATGATGCAACTGGTCTAACAAATCATTGATCCTAGGTAGAGGGTACCGACTCTTGAGTGTAATCTTGTTTGTATCTCTATAATTGATACACATCTACCAAGTCTCATTCTTCTTAGATACTATATTGATAGGTGACCCGCAAGGTGAGGTGTTCAGTCAAATCACTCACTACTCCAATAGATTGTGCAACTTATTCTTTACTTCATTTACTTATAGAAAAAACTTTTTATACAACCTAATGTTCGGCAATGGGAAGTATGGAAAGAAGTGTATTTCATGCTTCACTTTCCTCTTGGGTTGTATCCCTTTAGGCTCTTGGAACACTCCTCTGTATGCATGTAGAAACTCCTCCAATTGATGTTTCTTCTCTTTAGTACACTCCTTCAGGTATGCATTTACTCTTATCGACTCATCATCATACTGATTTTATCTTAAGAGAAGTGAAACATATTTCTTACTGGAACTAACCAAATTATTGTCTTGGTTGGCACTTACCAGTGAGATATTCAATTTACCTTTGTCTGTGTTGATTGTGCAGAACTTCCCATCCTTGATCAAGTGCTACTGGTTGGCTCTCCGCATGAAGATTGCATCCCTCATATAGATGTAGGGGCTCACAAAAACTACACCACACACGTCTAGGGGTACTACATCCAACACCACTTCATCAATAAAGTCTTCACTTACATAAAATTTAATCTTAGACTATTTTGTTACTTTGATATCTGCATCCTTGTTTACCTAACCCAATGGATAGGGGCTAGGATGATTGTGAACCTCCACTCCAATATTGTTGACCAAATTCACCCTAATATTATGATGAATATTTGAGTATCATTGGTAAGATCATGGAAGACATCCTTCATCACACTACTTAAAAATGACAAACTAGTCCTAGTCCTCTTTTTGTGGAAATTCTTACCCAAATTCAATAAAAAAATTCTTGGGAGTCATAATTTCTCTTCATTGATAAGACCTTTGATCATAAAATTATGTCCTTAAATTTTTTGTCTCATTTAAAATTCACCCAAATCATAATGATTTTGAAAAAATAATAAATTCATAAAAAAAAATCAAATTTATTCACTTATTAACTCACTCCTTATATAAACAATTTTTTTTATTAACCTCTATGATAACCATAATTTATAATGTATACAGTTGATATTCATTACTACAGTTTAATACCACTTCTTTATTAAACATTATGTATGATATGTGACACGTTTTCCACAAGACTGTGGTCTTTGGAGTTTGTATTAACACAATTGGAAAATGAAGTTCAAAATCCTCCTAGTAAGTGAATGCTATGAATCCTGGTGTATTATAAAATACGTAAATATTAAACTTTAATTATTCAACCATTTTAGATATTGGATTTGTTAAGAAAGTTTTAAAAAAGCATAACATGTGTTCCTAATTGTTTTTATATATCTACCATTTTATACCAATCAAATTACTCCACTTCCATAATAGAGGTCAATAATTAATTGCTTTTATATATAGACATCGTCAAAAATAGAGGTCAATAATTAATTCACTTCTATTATTTTATATTTTAACGTTAAGGGGAATCCATAAATAGTGAAATTTCAAATTCCATATATGTGCACTGCAAAAAATAGAAGACATAAAAATATATTATAATTGTCAACAACTAATTGTGAACTTAATAACGTGCAATAGTTAATTGTTACAAATTGTGGAATATTTTGGTTACATGCAAGATGAATCTCTATTTAAAAACATTTTGAAAGAAATATGTTAGACCTTGCTTCTTGGATCTCAAAAAAATGTTATTTTATGTCTTAAAAAGGTTCCAGAAAATTTCAGATGGTTTTTTGGACTCAATTTTCCAAATTCATGCATGCCGCTAAAATGTCTCTATAAGTTGATTCCTCCAATTCTTTCCACCTAGAAAGTACTGAGATAGATGAAAAATTATATAATGATCCAATATAGATAATACCTACACATTTAGGCAGCCTTTTGATACCCAAAATATTTTTTGAATGAGGTGAGGAAATTTCCCTCTAACTTCTCCCTAGAGTACCATTTTGTCTTCCCTAGAATTTGTCCTTTCAATGAAACATGCCAAAGGTCATGCTTCCCTTGTCTTATAGTTATAGACCTCTTCTGCAAAACGATGTCCTCTACCAACCCTACCCGATCATCTATTGCTAAGTCCTCTATGGTAGGTAGGATATGATCCTCCTCTTTATCCAACATGGAAGGCGCATAGAGTTTCAAATTATCCTCATTCACTACTGAGTAAATGTGCATGTGTGGGGGTAGATTGAGTCCGTAGGAATTATTTTCCACCTTCTCCGATACCTTAAAAGGGCCATACCATAGATCCTTGATATTCTTAATAGGACCATGTAGTCTTTCCTTGTTCAATTGTAACCAAACTCTGTCTCCCACTTTGAATTTTTTTTTTTTTTTCTAATCATGTCGTGCCTTGTACCTTTCCTATGACTTCTTCAATGTCTCTTGTAATTTCCAATGGATCTACCTAATATTTTTTTATAAAGTTCTCAACTTTTAATTATTCTCTTGTGGTGTCTTCCCTCACTACTTCTTGTTGTCCATAAAAAACATCTAAGGGTGAAGGCGGAAAATACCCAAAACAAGTTTGAAAAGGGGACTTACCAGTAGAGGTGTGGACCGCTATCTTATAAGAGTTTTGAATATAGATAAGATTTGTATCCTCGGTCTTCAGATGTTTCTGATTGTAACCCCTCAAAAGTTGCAGAAAAATCTTATTTACTACCTTTTTCCCATTTGTCTATGGATGGAATGTTATAGATCTCTTCATCTTCGTGTCCATATTCTCCCAATGTGTAGTCCAAAAAGAATTGATAAATATTGTATCTCTATTTAAAATGATGATCCTTGGTATCTCAAAGTGCACCCATGCTTGTTCAAAGAACATGTTTGTTGTTTCTTCTCCTATGATGGTCTGTTTACAAGGCATAAGAATGCACATCTTTCCGAACCTATCAACTACCACCAAAATATAGTCATTTCCCTTCCTGGTTGTTGGTAAACCTCCCACAAATCCATGGAAATGTTTTCCCAAGGTCGAGTGGGTATAGGTAAGGGATGGTATATACCTTGCTTTCTATTGTTGGGATTTCTAGTACAACAAACTATACATCCTCTAATATACCATGCTACATATTCTTTCATTCTAGGTCAGTACACATACCTTTGTAAGTTAGTAGTTTTCTACCCAACACCAAAATGTCCTGCAACCTTGGATGTATTAGACTCTCTAATAAGCTGCAATCTTTCACCTTTAGGAACATAAATATTGTCTAGCTTGTAGAGAAACCCATTTTGGAAATGATATTTAGACTTGTAGTCACCTTCTTCTATATGAATGTGGACCTGTAGCTATTGAAACACCTCCTTGAAGTCCTCATCTTCCGTGCATGCCTCTCTATATGCATCATGGGTAAATTATTCCATGTGCATCAGCTTTCCCAAAGCTATAATATTGGATGTGGGTGGCCTCGAAAGCATGTTTGTCAACTTGTTTGTGATACCCTTCTTATAATTGATAACTAGATGAAAATGTTGTAAAAACACTATTTACTTGTAATGGTTGGTTTGTTGTAGCTTACTCGGGGCCTATATATACATAATGGATGGTGATCTATGTGGATGATGGTTGACTTGCTCATCAAATAGTTCTTCCACTTCTTGATAGCTTGAACCAGGGCATAGAGTTTCTTGTCACAGGTAGGGTAGTTGAGAACCTCCCCATGAAATATTTCAGAATGATAGCATACATGCCTTTCTCCTTGCATCAAAACTACTCCCATGGCATACCCACTTGCATCCATATCCACTTCAAAAGGATTTTGCAAGTTTGGTAATATGAGAATTGGTGCTTGATTGATCTATATTTTGATCTCATCGAAATCCTTTTGTTGATTCTTCCCCATTAAAAACTCTTACCACTCATTGTTATGGCGTGGAGTGGTGCAACTACAACTAAAAATGAAGAAATAAACTTCCGCAAGTACTATGCCACCCCAACAAAGCTCCTAACATTAGTGATGGTTGTAGGAATTGACCATTTCATGATGGCCTCCATCTTTGAAGGGTCTATCTTGAGTTCCCATCCACCGATCACATACCCCAAATACACCAATGAATTGATCCAGATTTAGGAGCGAAACAAACTGATTAACATACTGAATACAATAAACATAGAGATAGGAAGAATAACACAAATATCTAGTGAAAAATATATTCTATTAAATAATGAAATAGGATGAAACTGTAAAACTACAGAACTGAAACTTGCTGAGATGGTGGTAGCTATCTCTGAGAAGAGATGTGGCTGCTACACACATCTGTTTTAGAAGAATGGATTACAATGAGGCTCCAGCGGCCCTTTTCATATTACTCATGAATGCCAAAACCATAGACATCCAAAAACCTAACCCTAGAAGGTGAAACACCAAAATTCATGTGGGCCCTATGGTTAAGTTGGTGTAATTTGGTACCTCAATTTCATAAGGTCGTAACTTTTGCATACGACCTCCGTTTTAGGAATGTGATAGCCCATTGGAAAGGTCTTTCAGATAACTACACATTTCACCATCAAACTTTAACTTTGATTATAGTTTGACTGTGGCGATCCAAGGAAACAACATTTAGGACCCCAAAATGGACCTAGAAGTACAACAAGATGTGTTGACATGAAAACATACAAAATAATCTAGTTGGATTAGGCGAGAGGCCACCTGTATCCACCTGGAGGATGTGTGGGGATTGAGACAACCTCAGAAGTGTATAACCCACAATTACAAAGCAGTACAAAAGAACGTGTTGAACAAAAATAGACACGAGGAGCAAGTTGGAATAGGTGGGTAGCCACCAATATCCACCTAGATCAATCCTCCCCTCTCTGGAAGCAATGGTCTCCATTGCGTTGAGCTCCCCCATTAGGTTAGGAAGCTTCTGTTGGATTTTTCCTCGGGTGAGCCACTTGCCTTGGTGTAGGAGTTGCCCTGCCTTGACAACCTGATAAAGTTGGATCCGCTGTTGGCGAGTGCCCTTGACCTGTGTGTCCACTATCTGATCAGTGGATGCTTGTTCCATGTAGTAAGGGTTCATCTATGTTGGTGTCAGTTGTTATGCAATCTCATAGGTGTCCAATAATGGTGGAAAATATGTTCGAAGGGGGTCCACACTTAAGGTTGGATGCAGACCAAGGAAGGGTGGAGTGTTGAGCTCAAAAGCATTGCTACCCACAACCTTGGTGATAGTGTAAGGCCCATAACAAAGTTGGAGAAGCTTTCAATGGGGCTCAGTGAGACACTTCTTCTGCAGATGTAATCAAAAAAATTTGCCAACCTGAAACAGGTGTGGTACCTTGTGTTGATCATGGCGTTGTTTGTACTTAGCATTAGATTTCTGCAAAATCTCCTGGACCTGTTGGTGGATGTGTTGAATCCTCTCAATGAATCTAGTGGCTTTATCGATCACAGATTGATCATGGGAAGAGTCTGTATGTGAGGTGGCAAGAGGAAGTGAAACATCAATGGGTCCAAAGAGTTGGAATCCCAGACCCACCTGAAATGGGCTATGGTTGGTGGAACTATGGAGAGCCCTGTTGTAACGGTGTTGGACATATGGGAGACTCTCGTCCCATGTATGTGGATGCTTAGAATTGTACATGCCCAGGATGTACACAATCATCTTATTCATGACCTTTGTTTGTCCATCGATTTGGGGGCAGAAAACTGTGGATTTTGTGAGCTTGGTGTCCAACAGAGACCAGAGACTCAACTAAAAGGTGCTGAGGAACCTGTTGTCTCGGTCGAAGATGATGATTTTTGGTATGCCAAAGTGGACCCACACTAGTTCGAAGAAGAGCTTGGTAGTATCGGCCACTGTGACATTCTTCTTACAGGCTGTGAGTATGCCCATCTTCAAAAATCGATCAATGACCACAAACACACATTCATTTCCTTGCTTGGTGGATGGAAAGTCGAACATGTAATCCATTGAAATGGATTCCCAAGGATTCTCGGGAATAGGAAGAGGGGTTTATAAGCCTTGGTTCTTGATTGTTGGCTTGGAAATGACACATGGAGTGCAATATCTGATATACTTGTCGATGTCCTCTTGAAATTTTGGCCAATAAAAATGTTTATGAAGAATGACCATAGTTTTCTCTACGCCAAAATGTCCTGCCATCCGACTGTAGTGGGCTTCCCAAATCATCTTTCCACGCTCACTTGTAGGAACAAGGAGATGGCCCAAGTGGCATAAGAGTTCGTCCTGACTGTGAAAATCAGTGACAGTTTCCAATATACCCAAGAGCTGGTAGGTGGTGGCGAAGTCTGGATCTTGCTAATAAATTTGGGGCCACTCAGATGCTTCATGTCCACATGAATGGAGCACAGTGGTGAGTGCAGCCATAGGAGGCCAAATAAGGAAGTCAAAAACACGATTGGATACACTTGTCTTATATACTTGATGTTGAGATGAATTGTTTTAGGTAGGTGGACCACTTATGATGGCGGTCGTTTTGCAATTTCCCTGTGTCTGTATGAACTGCAGAGGCTTGTGATAAGTGTGTATGTTCGTCTCTTTCCACAGAATGTAATGTCTCCATTGACAACATGCTTGTACACTGGAATACAGTTCCTTGTCATAGGTGGTATATTTACAAACCGTATCGAAGAGTGTCTCACTATGGTATTCCACCATATGCCCGTGTTGAGTGAGAATTGCACCCACAACATATTCAGATGCATCAATCTCAATCTCGAATGGTTGTTATAGATCTGACAAGGAAAGTACTGGAGTTGAGCACAAGTGATGCTTCATATCATCAAATTATCGTTGTTTCTCCTTCCCCCACACGAACTTGGCCCTACCATCACTCTTGGTAACCTGGCTGAGGGCCCATGCAATATGGGAGAATCCAAACATGAACCGTCGGTAGAATTTGGCTAGTCCCAAAAAGATTTGAAACTCGGTCAGTGTGTTCGGGGTTGTCTAGTCACAGATGACTTGGATCTTAGCTAGATCAAGATGTACCCCATTCTCATCAACAATGTATCCCAAGTATTGGGCCCTGTTCATGCCAAAATAGCATTTTTCCAAGTTGGCATAAAGCTTATGTTGTCGCAGAGTGCTCAAAACCTGTTGAATATGCCGCATGTTCTCCTCCCATGTTTTTCTGAAGATGAGGATGTCATCCAAATATTCTACCACAAAGGAGTTGGTGAAGGGTCTCGATACATCATCCATCAATATCATGAAGGTGGCTAGTGAATGTTTTAAGCCAAAGGGAATGAGCAACCATTCGTAGAGACCTTATTTAGACTTGAAGGTTGTCTTCCATACATCAGTTGGTTCGATGGGAACCTGGTGGTAGCTAGACTTTAATTCAATCTTGTTGAAGAACTTCACCCCCTTGAGTTGGTCAAGAAGGTCATCAATCCTGGGAATGGGGTAGAGGTTCCTGACTATGATTTTGTTTAAGGCTCTGTAATCAATTCAGAGTCACCAAGTCTCGTCCTTCTTCTGCATCAGTACAATCGGGCTTCTGCAAGGGGAGGAGTTGGGTCTGATGTGCCCCTTTTGAAGAAGCTCTCGGATCTGATGCTTGATTTCTTCATTCTCCATCAGCGAGCGTTGATAGACTGGTCCATTAGGTAGAGGTGTTCCATGGGTCAGATCAATTAGATGCTTGACTTGGCAGTGTGTCGATACCCCTGTAGGTGAGGAGAATATGCCTTTGTATTATTCCACGATATTGTCCACTTGTTGTTGCTGCAAAGAGAGGTGTTGTGTAGAGGCCATGGATGTGGTGGTGACCTTCTTATTACTTTGAGAACATATCACAAAGAAGATGAACTTCCCAGTCTATGAAATGAACTTACTGCATTGCTTAGCAGAGATTAAAGAAATAGCAGTTGGCAACGCTACCTCGGGGATCATGTACAATTGTCTACACAAAGTAATAATAACACTATGGGGTCTAGACTCCTACACAACATGACACTTCCACAAATATGGTTGTCCTAAAATAACATCACAAACTTCAAGGGGAGAAATATCCCACAGTATCTCATCTTTGAAAGGCTTGATGTCATAGGGCAGATGGCATTGTTGGCTGACATAGAGATATATTCCTTGGCAAAGCCAACCAATGGTGTAGGGTTGCGGGTGTGACGTCGTTGGAAGATCTAGCCACTTGATGACCTCTGCTGAAATCAGGCTCTTCTAAATACTGTTGTCGACAATGAAATGAATCAGATCCCCCTTGACCCACATATGTGAGTGAAAGAGGTTTTCCCCTTCCTTTGGTTCTTCTGGTTCTCTTGGCCGGACTTTAGTGGTAGCGATAGTGGCACTAGGTTCAGCATCGATAATCTGATTCCCTCCATCATGATTTGACTTGGAATCAAAATCGGCCTCTGACTCAGAAGCCTTCAACTCGGCCATGAGGGACTGCTTGGAGTGACATTCTTCAATGTTGTGCCAAGGACTTTTATGGTACTCACACCATTTTCCTGTGTCCTTGCTCATCTTCTCATTGCCCTTATTGTATTGTGGCTTGGACTGGTTGTCCTGAGGGAAACCATATCAACCTGGTCCCTTTCTGTGTGGTTTGGGTATGCCTTTTCCCTGCTTCGGCTGTGAGGGGTTTGCAGATCCAAACTCTCGCCATTTCTGCTTAAATTTTTGTTCGATCTTAATAGCATATCTATAAGTCGTGCCCAATGAGGCTATGTCCATAAACTCCATTTCTATTTGAATGTATCTATGCAAAAAACCATGGTATTTGAGCACCAGATGATGCTCAAAGTCATTGATACCCAATTTTGTGCGTAGGGTATGGAAAATATTGGTGAAGTCTAGTACTATCTAGTCCCTTTCTTGACGTAGGGTGGTCCATTGGGTGTATTGGTCCTTGTAGCTTCCAATAGGGTAGTACTGCTCTTTAATGGCATCCTGGAAGGAATCCCATATAGGGGCCACCACAAATATTGCATACTCCTCCACGGCCCTTTGCTTAGAGTAAGTATCCCACCAATCTTTAACATGGGGAACGACCTTGAGGAGTGCAAAAGTGATCTTTTCCCTATCGGAAAAATTGTGGACCGAAAAATATCCTTCGTGCAGATTCAACCATTTATCTACAACATCTGCATCTATCAGTCCTTCAAATAATGGAATATCAAAATTTACCTATACCTTGAAGGGGGTTGCATGGCCGCTTGATGAAGATGCTTCTCCCGTGGGCAACCGTCGAAGGATTTGCGTGAAGTTGTCCATCATTTCGTTCCTTTTTCGCGCGAGGGATTCCTCGAGAAACATTTTAATAGGATTTCCTGCTCCATAATCCCATGGGTTGTTGTCAGTCTTGGCGTAGACGATCTGGTAATGGATCAATTGGTTCAAGTCCCAACTTCTTGTACCCAGACCTTGTCGGGGACATGCATGAAGAAAAATAAATGAAGAGCATACCGCTATGATACCACTGATTCAGATTTAGGAGCGGAATGAATTGATTAAAAAAATGAATACAATAAACAAAGAGATAGGAAGAATAACACAAATATCCAGTGAACAATATCTTATATTAAATAATGAAATAGGCTGAAACTGTAAAACTCCAGAACTGAAACTTGCTTGGATGGTGGTAGCTATCTCTAAGAAGATATGTGGCTGCTACGCGCATTCGTTTGAGAAGAATGGATTACAATGAGGCTCCAAAGGTCCTTTTCATATTACTCATGAATTCCAAAGCCCTAGACATCCAAAAATCTAACCCCCGAAGGTGAAACGCCAAAAGTCATGTGGGCCCTATGGGTAAGTTGGTGTAATTTGGTACCTCAACTTTGTAGGGTCATAACTTTTGTATACGACCTCTATTTTAGGCGCGTGATATCCCATTGGAAAGGTCTCTCAAAGAACTACACATTCATCCATAAAAATTTGACTTTGTCTATAGTTTGAATGTGGTGAGCCAAGAAAACAACGTTTAGGTCCCCAAAACGGCCCTGGAAGTACAACAAGATGTGATGACATGAAAACATACAAAATAAGCCTATTGGATTAGGTGAGAGGCCACCCGTATCCACCTGGAGGATGTGTGGTGCTTGAGACATCCTTGAAAGTGTAGAACCCACAATTACAAAGTAGTACAGAAGAACGTGTTGAACAAAAACATAGACGAGCAACCATTTGGAATAGGTGGGTGGCCACCAATATCCACCTGGATCATGAATGTTGAGAGAACTCACATTTCTTGATGTTGGCCAATAGTTGGTGTTTTTTAAGGGTCTCTCATACCTTCATAAGATGTGAGATACTCTCTTCTGAGGTATATCTATAAACAAATATATAATCCAAATATGCTATAACAAATAAATCTAAATATGGGTGCAATACATCATTCTTCAGTCTCATAGATGTAGTTGGTGCATGATTACATACGCCAAATTTCAGGACCAACCATTCATACAAACCTTGCCTTGTCTTGAAGGCATTCTTCCAGGTGTCTTCTTATTTGACACATACCTAGAGGTACCCTGATTTCATATCCAACTTGGTGAAGTACTTGGCATGATGCAACTTCTCTAACAAATCATCGATCCTGGGTAGAATGTACCGACTCTTGAGTGTGATCTTGTTTTTATCTCTGTAATCGATACACATTCTCCAATTATCTTTCTTTTTGGGTACTATATTGATAGGTGACCCACAAGGTGAGGTTCTAGGTCGAATTAATCCCTACTCCAATAGGTGATGGAACTTCTTCTTCACTTTATTTTCTTCTAGAACAGACTATCTATACAACCCAATGTTCAACAATGGGAAGTCTGGAAAGAATTGTATTTCATGCTCCACTTCCTCTGTATGCATGTAGAAACTCCTCCAACTAATGTTTCTTCTTTTTAGTACACCCCTCTAGGTATGCATTTACTCTTATCGAATCATCATCAAATTGATTTTCTCTTAAGAAAAGTAAAACATATTCCTTATTGGAACTAACCAACTTCTTGTCATGGTTGGTACTTACCAGTGAGATATTCAATTTACCTTTGTGTGTGTTGATTGTGTAGGACTTCCCATCCATGATCAAGCGGTACTGGTTGGCTCTCTGCATGAAGAATACATCCCTCATATATATGTAGGGGCTTCTAAACACTACACCACACACGTCCAGGGGTACTACATCCAACACCACTTCATCAATAAAGTATGCACTTATAGAAAATTTGATCTTACACTATTTTTTTACCTTGATATATGCATCTGTGTTTACCTAACACAATGGATATGGGCTAGGATGATTGTGAACCTCCAATCCAATCTTGTTGACCAAATTCACCATCATGAGATTAGCCTATGAACCAAAGTCAAAAAAGAGTCTAGCTTGGTCTTCTTGACCTTGATCTTGATGTGGAAGATTTTGGTCATCTCCTTCTCTTCCTAGTGATGAAGGCTACGTAGATTCAACTCCTTCTGCATTGATGTGTAGACAACATTCTCATCCACAACAGAGTTTCTTTCAAGCCGATTGCTCAAATCCATGGCTAGAAGATTATTTTTCTTTGCATCCTTTTTGTGGTTCTTGGTGTTCATCTCTAGATGTAGTTTCCAACACTTTTCCTCATTGTAACCATCAATATTGCAATGGTTACAATGGTTTCTAGGATCCTTGCAATAATGTGTAGTGGCTTTTGTATTCTTATCCTTCCCCCTTCCACTTCTTCTTTCCCTCATTGAAAGCTTCCTAGTGATATTTCTGCTTGGAAATGCTTAGCTACCCTTTCTTGTGGCCCACATTTTCAAGATATTGTGCCTATACACATGCTTCATCCACTATCCTTAGATTGAAAAGAATCATTTGTTAAATTGTAGATGACTATGTAGACCCCCTAGATACTTGAGGAGTGCAATTGGGTTCTTAGAAGAGATACCCAACATGATGGTCATTTTTCTAAACTAGATGGTGTACTCATGTACACTCTTCCCTTACCTTTGCCTGAAGTAATGCCAACAAATCCGATGGTCTTCTACATACCTAATATGATAGAACTGAGACTTAATGAGGATTTTGAAATCCTCCCACTTAGTTACTAATGGATCACGCTCTAACCTAAGTGTCTCCATATGAATTTCCCACTAGGTTAAAGCATGGCCCTCTAGCTTCAATCTAGGAAATGATATATTTTTCTCCTCATCGTTTTGTCTACATCTTAGTTGACAAGGATGTAATTTCAATAATCTCATTAGAGACATTGGTGATGGTCTTGTTGGTTTCACTAGAATTGAGTCATATTGCACACTTTGTTTTGATCATTGAATGATGTTGACTAAGTAAGGAGACATTCAAAGTTACTTTAGAACAACTATTCACATTTCATCTAAAGAGAGAAAGATGGGTTGTAGGTTTGTTATTGGATAAATCTGTAAGTGCGGACACAAACCGATCTCCCTAGATCCACCTGGATCTAGAACAAAACAAGATAGAATAATACACTTTCCCTAGATTTTGACTATTGAATGAACTAGGAGGCAAGAATCATGAGCATACCGTATGATCACTTCCTTGGGTATTTGTTGTGCCAGTTTCGCTACAATGCTCTTGCGCAGTCCATACCAGGACAGTTCAAACCAATCGAAGTGAAAGCAACTTAATATATTCAACAGTTAATCTATGTATATGATCAAGGAGTTATACAATAAAGAAAACATATCTTTATGGGAAAGGGACATATTACTATATTATATTGATTGAAAGCAAAGATTACAACCTGAGCCTTGATGTTGCAAACCTCCTTTCGATGACCCTTGGCTCTAACACACACACTTGCTCACTTTCATGAAGAAGATCAACCACCTTTGATAAACTTGTTGGAGTTCTCTAGCTCCTTTCGATGACCCTTGGCTCTGACACACACACTTGCTCACTTGCATGAAGAAGATCAACCACCTTTGATAAACTTGCTGGAGTTCTCTAGCTGTTGTAGCATCAGTCCTTCACACAATCTTTCACTAATTATCCAATATCTTCTTAACCTTGTTTTCTTCTAACCTTTTCCATGAGAATCCCCTCAATATATAAGAGAGAATGAATTAATTACTTGGATAGGAATGATCCCAAAATATCAGGAAAGCCAGTACTTAGATAACCATTCGAATGCCATCTCATCCTTCTAGAAGATTCCCTTCTAGAAGGTTCAAGAATTCATCCTTTTCCCTTCTTTAGAAAGTGTTCGCACCCTAGTAGTTAGACACAATGCAAACTTCACGCACCCTGGCTTAAGGCAGCCTACGAGAATCATGCATTCTCGCAGGCAAATGTATTGGTAGCCTGTGAACCTTCCTCAAAAATATGTTTTCTGGAAAGAGATGAAGGTAACTTTTCTCTAGAGAAAATTCTAATGAAGAGCCTGAGTACACCATCATCAATACATCATCATGACAACCAAAATCATGGGTAATATAATGCCCCCCAAAGTCTGAGATTGGAACCAGTGACAGTCGATAGACTTTGTAAGTTGCATGTGTGTGTCGAGAACCAGGAGCACATCTAATCAGAAACCTGCGAACAATCAAGAATCTGCAGAGTATCATATATATTAATTCTGAGGTAGGCATTCCCATACTCAAATCACAGACTGACGGCATTGTAGACATGGGTCATGGCCACCAATCATACACTGTGGATCCATGCCGTCAAAATATAGCATAGCCACCTGAATACACTGTGGATCTATGCGAGAAATTTCAAATCAAGATGACATAGCCACGAAACATACATAGTGGATCTATGTGCCGTAAATTATACATACTCCATTGCAACCTGGATCATAAAGATAATATCCAGGGTCTTCAAGCTTGTCGCCCAAAATACGAATCTAACCATGTGATTACATGTGTTGAAGTCGAACATGGTAGAAACCACTTGATTACCAGTCAATGATAAAAACCGTTAACAAGTGCGAGGGAAATCACCATTGATGTCAATGACTCCCAAGGTACCATAGTACAATCCATCGAGTGTGAATAAATGAGTTGATGTCGAACATTTGACGGAATCTCTCGATCAGGGGTCAATGATGTAAACTCACTGTCGAAAGCGAGGAAACTTTTCATTGAGGCATGCAAGCTCCAAGGTACTAAATAATTTCTAAGTCTTGATTCTGGATAATGAGCTAAAGTCGACGGAACAAAACTCGTCACAAGAGGGCCTTGATGTATCCCCCATCAATGACACGAAATGAGTAACATAGTTTGAAGGTGAAACAGAGCATGTTTCAAATTAGACTGGACACAGGGAAGGTCGACACGGAGAGAATGGATAACTGTAGATGGCCGACTCAATATAGGTTTCAATTGGACTTCTCTTGAACATATGAATGACACGACCAATGATTTGGTAGCATTGACTCAACGACGACACGTGAAATGACCTTGTAATCAATCGAAAGAGAGACAAATGGATTTCCCAAACCGACTTCAAATGATGAATAGGGGGTGTCATGTTCAAGAGGGACACTTACTGCCAATCAATATGAAGATGAAACATATCCCTTTCCCAAATTTTCCCCCACCATTTCTGGCAAGTACCTCTTTATTTTTACGCAATCTTGAAGAGGATCACATATGCTTG
>JZKD02S1390391.1:517824-527866 GCA_000966675.3 Picea glauca
ATAGTAAACTCGAAGGTTTTTCAAGATTATAGAGTTTGGAAAAACACTTAAAAGAGAACTCTCTTAGTTCCTTTTTCGTAAAATAGTCTGGATGAGACCGAAAAAGAGAGAAATTTTCGCTCACCAGATGCATACTTCAAATACTTTAGCGACCGTGAAAATAGCAAGGTCGCTCGACGATCTTTTCATGTTTAGAGATTCTGAAAAGAGCTTAAAGAGGACTCCAGGTGGCTTCCTTTTTCGTATAACCTTGTTGAGCCCGAAAAAGTGATAAAACTATGCTCGATCACGTTCTCTAATATTTACGAGCATAAGAACGGACAAAAACGACGCTCGAGGTTTTATGTAAAAACTCTAAAAACAATCAAAAACACGCCATAACGAAGAAACATATTTCCATACCCTTGTGTTTAGTTATCAACATCATTATACCTGGAAGTCATTACACTCATCTTGATATTAGTGATTAGGTTTAATCAATAAATAATCATAAAAAACCCAAAATGACATAGTAAAAAGTAAATTAAATGGGTAAATATTCATTTTTACCATATCATTTCACATTTTCACTATTGAGCTCCAAAACCCCCTTTTACCCTCAGAATTTGGTGTCGATTTTCGGGAGCTACAAGAGATCATTCGACGAGCCGTATGCAGCATTAAGGTAAGCTCTTCATTCTTGGCATTTTCATGGTTTAAAATTTTGATTTCATTGGTTATTTTTGCATTTTCAAGTTCATTTTTGAACCCTATATGCGCATACGCATTCTTGCAGGCAGCCCATACGGGACCTGCGAGAATGATGAATTCTCGCAGGTGAGCCTTGAGCCACCTGCGAGGTGTTCCCACTGTGTAAATGAGTCACCTGCGAGAACTGCAGAACTCGATTTTTTTTTTAAATATTTAGCCAATGAAAAAGATTTATATCATGAATAAAATCAGTAATCCTCCTTTTATGTCCCCTGTGCAAGTAAATAGACACAAACATGGTGCTTGAGTGGCGAGAACGAGAACACGAAGAGGATAATGCAAATGCTGAAAATCATCCGTCCACTATAGCTACATTGAGAGATTGTGGGCTCTTAAAATACTTTCGCATCCCGGGCATGAGGGCCCAGGTCAGACTACTGGAGTATCTAGTCCGTATGTGGGACCCAGATCAGCAGGTTTTCAATGTAGGAGCTCATACTTTGTCCATAGACATTGAGGACATATACTTTTTGACTGGGTTGTCCAGGCGTGGGTATCATGTCAATCTGATAGGTAGTAGAGGTGGTGGCCTCAAGATGAGTGAATACTGCAATCAATACTGTGTACCAGAGGCTGAGAGGAAAAAGGGAAAAGTTTATATCTGGGGGGTACAAGACTTGACCCTCCGCACTATTCTCTTTACTATCGCTCGGATGGTTGGGAGTTCTGCTCTGCATATGGCATTACAGAGCTACTTCCAGTACGCCATCGAGTGTACTGAGCCCCGAGTATTCAACTGGGCGGATGTTGTGCTTCGCAGTATCAAAAGGCAATTAACTAAATGCAGGCAAGGTGAATTGAAACAATTTGGGTATGGATCTTTACTAGTATCCTTCTTCCTCGAGAGGGTCCCCGTATTTAGACTTCAGTTCAAGTGGAACCTACCAGGTCCTAGGGATCCAAGGATTCTTAGATGGTGTCAGCTGATGGCCCGGCACGTGGCAGGACCAATCGTCAAGTATGACGATATTTTCTTTGACTGGCTTCGAAACCAGATGTTGATGGTCGATGACTACGCGTATATCGGGTTGGATTTCCGAGGAGATCCAGATTTGGCACTGCCTAAAGACACTCAGTGGGGTGACCTTGGTAAGAAGTACACGCATTTTTCTCTTTTTAAATGTTTTTGAATTTTTAGTATATTCAAATGTTTTTGTTTTATATGTTTAATCGAAGACTAATACAAAATGTTTATTGATAACACAGATGTTGGACCGTATAGACCTCCTGACACCTCTCTTATCCAGAAACGAGGAGAAGTAGCACCAGCAGCACCATAGTATGTCGAAGACTATCAGGTGGTGGAACAGAATTTAGAGGGTCTGACAGCAGACATTCCAGATATGACTCTGGAAGAGGTTCCACAACGCGATCAACATCACACTGTAGGGGTATCAGCAACTATGAGTCGACTGATCCATAGGGTTGCTAGGGAAGTCGTGTGTTATCGTGAACGTCATCCGTGACGTCACTTTGTAGAAGCTATGAGCTTCAAATTTTGATATTTTGGTCTTCGGACAAACTTTTTGTAAAAAAAACAAACTTTTTTTATCGTTATATATACAGATGGCTTCTACCGGTTTACTTTATAATGTGTGAATTTTGATGTGTTTAATTTATAAATGGTTCAAATGTCTGTCCAATACATAATTAGCCAATGCATATGTTAATGTATTAAGACATCTAGGAATATGTTGATATTCAATATGATCAAAATAACGTTCCAAGAGGCGAATTCGCAAATACACCCTTAACAAAGTAGGACTTCGAATAGAGTAGATATTACTTAGCTGTGGTACTACAAGCTGTGAGTCCAGTCGCACAACCAAACGACGAATTCCAAGTGAGATAGCATCAACCAATAATTCAATAACGACGCTATACTCTGCAATGTTGTTGGTTGCACGACCAAGACATACACCTCGTAAAGATATAAGTTCATTTGTTGGGGCATAGATTGCCCACGTAGCGGAAGCTAGGTTTCGAGTACTACGACTAGCACCATCAGCGAATCCAATATAGGGTAGTGAAGACTCCGACATCTGGCAATCAAACACAACGTCACATAAGAGCAGAGACCAGATAACGTCAAAAAGAAAACTAAAGTAACACACACAAAGTATGATACATAAAATACAAGTATTTTTGCACAAATGACTTATGCATAATACTTCTTCAAGTACAACCCATTCCTGGGTTCACTCAAAGGGATACCATCATAATCGACCAGCTCATATGCTCATTTTTCAAAAACTCGGTGAACAATGTAAGGACCTCGCCACATTGGTTCGAATTTCCCAGCTCCTAGGACATCTCGATCCTGTTCATAGAGAAGAACAAGATCACCTTCAGAGAAAACGTGCGGGTTGACATGCTTGTCATATTGTGCCTTGAAACGTTTCTTTTGGGCTTCTATTACTAGAGTGGCATCACGTCGAGTCTCGTCTAATTGCATTAAATACAATAGACGTTCTTCTTCAGCAGAAGTATTGGGTAAGAGTTCGACAGCTAGCTTCAGAGAAGGTATCTCGCATTCTATAGGAAGAATGGCTTCCACACCATAGACCAATCGAAAAGGCGTAAACCCCGTAGCGGATTTGATAGATGTCATATATGCCCACAATGCGGAAAAAAACATCATGTGCCAACTGGTTTTATGAATGCCTATCATCCGTCGAAGCATAGTTATAATAACTTTGTTGATTGCTTCGGCCTGGCCATTAGCTTGCGGATAATAGGGTGTTGAGTTATCATGACGAAGACCCAACTTTTCTGTAAGTTCCGACATCATAAAATTCCTAAAATGACTACCGTGATCAGTGACGATATCTTGAGGAACACCAAAACGAGCTATGACATGGTTGAAAAGAAACAACGCTGCAGTCTTTCCAGTATTATCGAATGTTGGCATCGCCTCGGCCCATTTTGTAAAGTAATCAACAGCTACAATGATGTAACCATGCCCCCCGGTCGAGTGAGGGTGACATGTCATAAAATCGATGCCCCATTTTGCAAAGGGACCAACTGAGACCACAGGATGAAGAGGAGAAGGATGCGACCGAATTTTCTGATTGTAAGTCTGGCAGGCATGGAATTTCTGAACGGTAGTAATGCAGTCATTGAACAAGGAAGGCCAAAAATATCCTACGCGTAAGATCTTCTAGGCAGTAGCATACCCAGACATATGACCACCACATGCTCCGGAATGGCAGTCATTCATAGCTTTCTCGGCTTCATCAAACGTCAGACAACGTCGAAAAATAGAGTCAATTCCCCGACGTTAAAGAGTATCCCCGAGGATAATGTATTGACATGCTTGATAACGGATGCGACGTCGTTCAGCACCAGACAAAGAAAGCCGGAAAGTCTGGGTTTGGAGATATATAATGATATCTCCATACCAAAGATCGTCAGTGATAATGAGGAAAAGAGATTCATCTGGTAATGAATCTACTACTACATTTTCTGTGGCAGAGTGAGGAAAATCACATATCAACTCAGCGAAAACTAAGGATTTCTTTGACGTGGCACGATAGAATTCCAAGTCAAACTCCTGGAGTATGAAAATCCATTTGGAGTATTTTCCCTTGAGCAATTGACGTGTCAAAATATGTTGCATGGGGTTGCAATGAGAAATCACTGTAGTTTTCCGTGAAAGGATATAATGCCGAAAGCGTTGAACAACTTGAACAGCAGCCAAGGCCAGTTTTTCAACATGTTGGTACTTGATTTCTGTGGATGTGAGACTGCGACTCAAGTAATAAATAACATGCTCATCATGTGCATCATCCTCTTGGAAGAGAACCATGCCAATGGTATACTCAGAAGTAGCAAGATAAAGAAAATAATCATGACTATAATACGGAGGAAAGAGAAGCGGAGCTCGCGTGAGGGACAACTTCAAAGCCTCAAAAGCATTGTTAGCAACGGTATCCCAAACGAATTCAGAATCTTTCTTTAGTAGCCATGTAAAACCACGAGTAATCTCGGCATAATTAGGAATGAAACGACGAAGAAATTTTGCTTTCCGCTGCAAACTTTGTAACTGGCGCAGTGTTGAAGGAGGAGGGAGATTAAGAATCGCCTCAACCTTAAGAGGATCTACCCTGATCCCTTGACGTGAAACGATGAACCCTAGAAGACGGTCGGACTCTATGCAAAAAACGCATTTGTGAGGATTTAAACGGATGCGATAGAACCAACAACAAATGAAAATAGCTCGGAGATGAGTGGGGTGATCGACGCATCGCAAAGAATGAGTTGGTAAATCATCCAGATAGGGTTGAACGATATGCTTTATATCATGAAAATCATAAGACATATCACGTTGAAACGTCGCGCCAGCATTCTTAAGACCGAAGGGAAGTTTCCTGTAGGCAACAGTACCCCAAGGACATATAAAAGCAGTTTTATGTTGGTCCTTGGGAGCGATATTAATTTGATTATAGCCAGAGAAACCATCCATAAGAGAGAAGATTTTACTTTCGGCACAGTCATCAACAATCTGGTCGATGAAAGGGGTTGGAAAGTTGTCTTTTGGACAAGCTTTGTTAATATCCCTATAATCAACACATACACGAATACTGCCTCCTTTCTTATCAATGGGTACAGGATTGGAAACCCATTCTGTCAAAGCCACGGGATAAATAAAGCCGGATTTGAGAAGTTTTTCAACCTCAAGATTAATAGTCGCCGCTTTATGTGGGTGTACTGGACGTAGGCGCTGCCGGACAGGCTTAGCTATGGGGTATGTATTTATCTCATGTACAACAATAGCAGGGTCGATACCTGGCATATCTTCGTAGCTTCAGGAAAATATGTCACGAAATTCTTTGAACAGAGATGTATAAATGACAAGTTCATCTGGAGAACACGAAGCTCCAATATGAACATTTTCAACTATCCCAGGTTTAACGGATATATCAATGGGAATCATGGGCGATATATTACTGAGGTTCCCTTCGGCAAACACATCATGTGCTGATCCGAGAACGATCGATATGATAACAACGGTCGACGGAGTCGAAATCCGTTGGTAGTTCTCCAGAGTGTGCTCTTCCAAAAAGAGTATGTAACGATGATGTCCATCGTCCCAAGGGGTATCCTCCATGACGGACATGATCATCTCGTCAATGGGAAAGAAAACACGGAAAGGATCGGGAGACAACTCATCAAGAGAAAAGGTAGAAGGTGTTGTCGATTGAATGGCCTATTAAGTAGACTCAACTGGACTTAACGGCATGACGTCATCAAAACGAGTGTGATCTCCAGGATCAGGGACTATCCAAGGGTCGAAAGACACAGGAAGTTCGTGAGGCACAGAGGAGATCATGTTGATAGCAACAACGGACGGGTGCGGAACATCAGGCGGAGGAATGGGGAAAGTGCCCATTAGCGAAGAATCATTTAAAAGGCCTACACCAACATTCTCGTAACCCGACGAGGTTTTAGCTATAAACGACACATTGCCAGTGCGAGTATCAGAGTTAAAGAAGGCAAGTTGGTCAACTGTAACAACCTTTCCTTGATGAGGAAAATGGACGACACGGAAAAGTGTTGACACAACAACACGCATGGAATCGATTCATCTATGACCAAGCAAAAGATTGTAATCAAGGGGAGCATCGAAGACTTCCACTTCAACTTTGACTGTCTTACCTTCTAGAGTAACAGGCAACGAGGGAAGAACACCGTACGGCTTAAAACCGGAGCCGTTGAAGGCTTTCAGAGTGTTTTTTGATTCATGTAAGGGAGGAGAGCCAATGGCTTTCCAATAAGAAAAAGACATTACACACGTAGAGGCACCCTCATCGATAACAGTTCGACAAATGTTCTTGTCTGAGACAACAACTTGTATCTGGAACGCAAGATGAGGGGGTAACCTAGGAATATGATCGTCCAAGTCAAAGACTATCAAATTCGTATCTGTGGGGTCGATTCCACCTACATATTTCAACAGAGCCTTTCGTTGTGCAGGACAAGACTGAAGGACTTCAAGGGAAGACATCGTTGAAGGTGCCTAGGCCAAATCTTCCACAATACTGTAGTTCTGGGTCGCACAAGCATGAGGATTGAAAGCCAACTTGCGAACAACACCCTTAGGGGTTCGTAGGACTATATCAGGGCTCGGTCGTTCGAGATGAAGAGGACCGTTGGTAGGTGGATTCGGTGGAGAGGGTTGTACCAAAGGAGGAGGTAAATCGTCAACCTTCTCCTTAGATGGAGAATAATCTTTGGCTCTAGTTGCGATTGCAACGTCGTTTTGCTTAGAGTCACCAGTACACATCAAAACATATGATGTCGTAGAAGTATATGGTTGGTCATGGATGACCAACTGATCCTGTTGTTGAGATGGGAAGGTTTGGGACAAGACGATCGGCGTATATGGTTTTGGCGTCCCTTGAAGGAACTTAGTAACTTCGGCACATCGAGGACAATCCTTCGTGTAGTGATCGTCACCACAGATAAGGCAAGGGTATCGTGGTTTGCACTTATCCCGATCTTCAACAGGAGGGGTTTTAGTTTTCTCTGTTGGATTATTATTTTTTCTCTCCTTCTTCTTGCCTCTCCCCTTTTTAGATTTATTTTTACCGGTTGGGGTAGATTGAACAGCGTTCACGTCAGAGGTTTTACCGGCGAGAGTAGCAGGAGACGAAGAATTTTGAACATTAGAAGATGTATATTTAGGGGTTGTACTTGAAATAGAATGTGAATGGGAATGAGAAGTACCAATCACACCATCAGCTACATGCGAGGCAGCTGGAGTAGTTGAAGTGATGGAAGCACCAGGACGAGGTAATTCAGGTAACAAATCATAAAGTGTTCTCGTTTGCAAATAAACGAGATCAAGATATTTAGCATGACTTATAGCTTGCTCCTTTGTAAAAACACCACCCATGGAAATGTCTTTACCAATTTCGTTCACAAAGGATTTCGTAAACCATTCGGCCAGTAACTGATCAGGGAGTTCAAGTTTAATGAGACATCGTCTCCGTCTCCACTCATGTATATGATCCGAGATGTGAGTGCCTTTAGTTTGTTTGAAGGAAGTCAAAATCTAAGTCCCAGTATCATAACGGATCTGTAACTGGTAATGTGTAATAAAATCCATAGCGAGGGTGTTGAAATCAGAGAAGAAACCTCGTGGCAATTCAATATACCACTTTGCAGCAGAACCAGTAAGAGTTTGTTGAAAAAGATGTAGGCGAATAGAGTCATCCATCAAAGAGTTGGATGAACACCATAGGTGAAAAGTCATAACATGATTGTTCGGGTCTTCTCCCACCTTGCCATCGAATTTGGGAATGTCTGATGGAAGCTTGGATGGAATAACGGGCCATTGGGGAGAGTGACGAATAGGATCATTCAGAATCCTAGAAAAATCTGGAAAATCCAAAGTAGCAAGAAAAGGTAACTATCGATTGAATTGTGGGTACTGGTGACTTTGGGGTGGAAGCCCTGTTGGAAAACTAGTAGGCCCATAAGCAGTTTGCCCATAGTGAGAAGACCCCAGCTGATTTGGTGGTGGTTGGAGAGGATAGTAATTCCAAGGATTGTAACCTTGAGTTTGAGTAGGGACCTGAGGTTGAGTATTTTTACCCTGACCCCAAATAGGATTTGGTATACCTGGATATGGTTGGCCTATAGTAGGAGTAGGTTGTTTCCCCCCAGTCGTTTGAGGAATATTTTGTAGCATCTGAGTCCAATACTGGGCCAAAGCAGGAGGTATATTTTGTCCAGAAGGAGGAGTTGGTCCCCCTATCGTGGGTGGAGTTCCAATCAGAGGTTGTGTTCCAATCGAAGGTTGAGTAGTAACTGGAACATGTCCGGTAAAAGGAGGTTGAAACATTCCACCTTGTCCACCAACGGGAATCTGCAAGTTTGGTGCAACAGATAGAATAGTGCCACTAGGAGTAGGAATGCCAAAAGGAAATTGAGGGAGTGTTGGAATAAAACCACGAATAGGATGCCCATGAAAAGAAGGACCACCAGGAGTACCAAAAGGGGTTTGCGGAGGTGTTGGATTCGAAGCATTCAACAAAGCATTCAACGCATGGTAACCGGGTGGTAGTGTCGAAGTAACATTGGGCGTTCGTTGGGTGTTTATAGGAGGAAGTCCAGCTGTAGTGAACCCGGTTGGGACACTTGTAGTGTTCGCGAGATGGGCCATCTCAGCAGGGAGAAAAAAGTGATAAGTGGTATTCATCGGTACAATTTATGTCTCAGATAACACCGGAGGGTTGATTTCAGAGACCACAGGTGAACCAGGACTAAAAAGAGTCCTGTGGAAATCTCATGCAGACCAAAAAGGATCTTGGCCTTCTACACCGGGAAAAGGCCCAACGGGTGATCCGGAAGAAGTAACAACTAAGTCCCTAGACGAATTTAATCGCAAAAAAGGTCGTTCACCACGACGAATTCGAAAGTCCTCTCTAGTGTTGGTAATTCAAAAAGGTTCTAGAGATTCAGTTGATTCCACTTGTGGGGTGGTGACAATCGGGACTTCACTTGTGTCCACGTGTGGTGGGGTAACAACCGGGACTTCACTCTGGTGAGGAGAGCCCTCAGGTGTACCGGTAGGCAAAGGTTGAGAATTGTCCATATGTTCTAGAGATAAACCTTGCATCCTACGTGAACGTCGTGGGGGAGAAATTGTAAAAGAGTGACAAGCTCCGCGAAGAAATTCTTAAGGTCAACTTCGAGAAACAAACAACATGCACTAATAAACAAAATCTAGGAAGCAATCACCAGGCAAACAAGACCTTCTAATTTCGAAGCCACTAGTTGGTGATGAAATCCAACGTCGCAACAACGAGACGAGAAGGGGCGGGGCTAGGATGGAAAAGTTACGCTGACGACCTTCTTAACGGACTTACACCCTGGTGCAAGCTCCCACACATAATCGTGGGTATACCCTCCAAGGAGCCCGAGTGAGTTTGATCAACGTCAATTCCAGGCACTGTGAAGACTTTCCTCTCCACAGTCACCTTGGGTAAGAACCTAGAGAGATAGGCCACGAAGGTCACCACAAACAACAGTAAAACCTGGGGGAACATTCGTCAGTCCGATCCACACGCAAGGGCAGGGTATCTAGCCCGAAATCAACTCAAAAGGCTTCCACTCATCATTATGGGTATACCTCCGAGTAATCCCCGTAATACGTGCAATCTCTGCACCGATGTCAACAAAGCAGGGTAAGTAACTCTGCCAACACCAATGCGACCTAGTGCTTGACCCTTGTGTTAGAAGGGCTTCCCAGGACAATATGTTGCAAATGGAATTTAACACTCCC
>JZKD02S1390391.1:527916-538116 GCA_000966675.3 Picea glauca
ACACTCCCTAACTCAAGATGTTATTGTGTGTTTTGAGCTTTTGGAGAGTGTATCTCTCTTCCTACTCCAAATCACTAGCCTAGCTAAATGTTGGTGTAAAAGAGCCCTAGAAAAGATTTACTAGATAAATTTTAAGATTACGCAATGTTTTTAAGAGCTGTTGTTTACTCAAAGGTAACGGAAGTGAAACTCATGTTGTATGACTTTGATCCAATAATGCAAGGATGAGAATGAAATGTATCACTTTTCGTTCAATGAATCCTATATATGGGAGAGAGAGAAGTTTTCCAGATCAACCATGAACTATATGCAAAATTTCCTTTCAAATGTCAATGCAAACAATCAGTTATTGAATGACTATTCTCTATGTTTCTCTTTTTCAATACTTCAACAATCTCTAAAATTTGATTTTCAATGTTTTATAAATGACAAAAACAATTTGATGAAAGAAAAACTTCGTGTTCACTTTTCAAAAAGAACCCTCACTATATCAATGAGAGAGCAGAAAATCAAATCATAAAGAATCAAGCAATAACAACCCAATCAATTCTTTCAATGAAAGCAAAAATAAAAAACAAACCAAAGAATCTTCCCAATGCAAACGAAAATTTCTTTCGAACCAATAAGCAAATGAGAAAACCCACAAACTTAACTTAACTTCCAACCAATCACTGGATCTCAACTAATCAAACACACTCAGAATATGAATTCAGAGAGAATGGTTTTGCCAAGAAGAGTTAAGAAACGAAAGTCAAGTCACAAATGCCAAGAAAAGCCTTGAAACCCTAAAACTATTCACGCATGCAAACTAAAGAAAGAAAGGTATCAATCAACAGTCCAAGAAACCCATAAGATGTATTTCAACTGATCTGGGCAGTTAGAAAGACAAAAACTCAAATTCCAAATTTTTGAAAAAGACCGTTCGCAGGCAAGCAATATAACACAGTGCGAGAATCTATGATTCTCGCAGGTAACCTTTGAGCAAGGTGCGAGAACCTCGCACTGAACCCTATGAGCAGGGTGCGAACCTGACCTGTTCTCGCAGGCTGCAATGGAGTGCAGTGCGAGAATTCCTGAACATGTCAAAAAAATTGAAAAAGGAGATAAAATTCAAGAAGGCTAATGGACTCAGAAGGTCTATCATGATATCCTGAAGACTCAGAGACTGATAGGACAGGAGAAAAATGAAACTAGAGAAAATGGCCACAGAAAAATATCAAAAGCCACAAAGAAAATGGGATTGTTCCCCAGCGGCGTCGCCAATTTTGTTATTGGATAAATCCGTAAGTGCGGACACAAACCGATCTCCCTACATCCACCTGGATCTAGAAAAAAACAAGACATAATAATACTCTTTCCCTAGATTTTGACTATTGAATGAACTACGAGGCAAGAATCATGAACATACCGTATGATCGCTTCCTTGGGTCTTTGATGTTCCAGTTTCGCTCCAATGCTCTTGCGCAGTCCATACCAGGACAGTTCAAACCAATCGAAGTTAAAGCAACTTAATATATTCAACAGTTAATCTATGTATATGATCAAGGAGTTATACAATAAAGAAAACATATCTTTATGGGAAAGGGACATATTACTATATTATATTGATTGAAAGCAAAGATTACAACCTGAGCCTTGATGTTGCAAACCTCCTTTCGATGACCCTTGGCTCTAACACACACACTTGCTCACTTTCATGAAGAAGATCAACCACCTTTGATAAACTTGTTGGAGTTCTCTAGCTCCTTTCGATGACCCTTGGCTCTGACACACACACTTGCTCACTTGCATGAAGAAGATCAACCACCTTTGATAAACTTGCTGGAGTTCTCTAGCTGTTGTAGCATCAGTCCTTCACACAATCTTTCACTAATTCTCCAATATCTTCTTAACCTTGTTTGCTTCTAACCTTTTCCATGAGAATCCCCTCAATATATAAGAGAGAATGAATTAATTACTTGGATAGGAATGATCCCAAAATATCAGGAAAGCCAGTACTTAGATAACCATTCGAATGCCATCTCATCCTTCTAGAAGGTTCAAGAATTCATCCTTTTCCCTTCTTTAGAAAGTGTTCGCACCCTGGCAATTAGACATAGTGCGAACTTCTCGCACCCTGGCTTAAGGCAGCCTGCGAGAATCATGCATTATCGCAGGAAAATGTATTGGTAGCCTGAGAACCTTCCTCAAAAATATGTTTTCTGGAAAGAGATGAAGGTAACTTTTCTTTGGAGAAAGTTCTAATGAAGAGCCTGAGTACACCATCATCAATACATCATCATGACGACCAAAATCATGGGTAACAAGGTTGCACTCACATAGTTGAGAACTAGAATAGATCAGTTTCCCCATTATCTTTCTTACAGTCAAGAGACCTTAGAGATAACATCCTTGTAGAGAATACTTTGGCATCACATGCCCAATGAGTTGAATCATCCTTTGATACCTAAGGAGGAGGAGTAAGAAGAGAACTTGCATTCCGAATTGGATTGAGCATAGAAGCTAAAACACAAAGACCTAGTTGGCATAATGGATAGGAGGCTACACAGAGTTCTTGCATAGTGGACGCATCATTGGGTTTGGCATGGATATTGGTGGTTGTAGCAAGTAATAGGCAATTTTAAGAGATAAGCATAGTATGATCAATGAGTGTGAAGGATATACTAACAAAGAAGACATAGAGATAAGCATATTGTAGATGATAGTAGAATATCATGTAGTGTCTTATATCTTCACAACAAGCTTGGATTGCTTTGTAATATATATTGTAATCTTGATAATATAAATTTAGACGAAATGCACAATCCTTCATTTTTTTGGTAGTTTTCCCACATCTAGTTTCCAAGGTAAATTTTGTGTTCCAATGTGTGCCTTGTTATTGTAGGTTTCTTTTTCATGTTACGATGGTTAAAGAATCTATTAAGTGTGTTTTATTTCATGTTGAATCACTAAAAACAAAAAAAAGAATAGTCGAGCAAAGTCTCATTGTGGTTGTTTATTTGTTTTGGTGAGACAAACATTGGAATATCTGAAGCAATTTACAGAGCATAAGGATCAAAGAAATTAGTATTCTTTATGAACTCACCCTAAAAGTATAAGGCTATGATAAATGGAGATCTGAGATCAGCACAGAGTCATTCGCAATAAGGGCAAAATGGAGACAACTATATTCATAGCTAAATATTTAGGCATGATCTTAAACCAATATGAACCCCAAAATGATAACAAGGGGACACTCCTGACAAGTGGGAAAATGTTTGAGACAAATATAGAAGAATTCATAACATCTACTTTTATGTGTTGAAATAATGATTCATTATGTCAATTCATAGAATCATCTTTCATAGTATATCTAGACAATTTGATTTTAGTTCTACTTGGGAAGAGCATGCAATACATCTGAAGTAGCTGTAGAGACATTAAAGAAAAATCAAATATTAGCAAACATAAAGAAGGTGAGTTTGCTAAGTAGTCCCTAATGTCCTCGGGGCATGTGATTGGGGGATGTGAGCCAAATATTGGTTTGCAAAGATAGAGGTCATCCTTAAATTTCATGTTTTTTTTTTTTAAGTAAAAAAGGTTGGAGCCTATTATATTACCATAAACAGAATACATAGTTGTTAGTGATGCCAGCTGTCCCGCCTGAGCAGGAAACCGGGACAGTTGGGCATCCTTGTCCATGTGTCACCCAGTTTGCAGAATTAGCAAAATTAACAAAATTGACGATGCTACGTCCTGCCCGAAGGAAACCAGGACTAACAGTCACGAGCATGAAACTGGTTCTCCTACCTAGAGCTAAGAAATACTGGTAGCTAGCTATCTTAAGGCATAAATTATAACAACAAAACCAAAAGCAAAGTCTAGTTCTGAACATTAGGTAACCTCTTAACCGGGATGCTTTTCCTCGTCCACGGAATGCCTCCATCTTGCTGGGAATGAGTAAGCTTGCGCGCAAGTCGAACATTGTTTCTTTGGCGGGGTTTTGGAATGTGCCGCAAAGAACATGTAAAGCCGTTGATCCATTCGCGCGAGGCAGAAGATATGATCTTCCAGCATATTCCTCATCTCAAAGACGAGATTGAGGTATCCCCAGTCAACTCAAGGTGGTTGCTCCGGGCGGTGGCTGTACATAAACTCCTCGTTGGTGGCCGCTTTTGCTTCCTGCGTCTTGTGCCCCTCCGCTTCCTTGGTGGGTTCGGGAGGAACCTCTTCTTCCACATAATAGGGGGAGTAAGGCTTCTCTGTGCTGGTTGCATGAGGGTCGAGCGTGCTACTTGCCGGCTGTGGTTTGCTATCCGAGCCAAAGTTCGAGCTTGGATGCCAATTTTCTGGTACCATGAACAAGGTATGCTTAGGAGGGCTTTCCAGGCCTCCTTCAGGGATGACTTCCTCCACGTACACCATTGGAGGCGTGCGTGGTCTCTTCCTTCGCCTCCTGGCTGCCATCACCATGGCTTTCTCAAAGTTCTCCTTTCTCTTGCGTCGCGACTCCGCCGTGTACCACGCCACTCCCCTTCGCGGTTTCCCTATGATTCGGGGCATGGTGAGGTTCCAGTGAATTATCTGGGTGCTACCAACTGAAGTCGAGTTGCTCCTACGAATTGGCGAGGTTGTCGAGTGCGGCCACTGCTCCAGTGGAATGGGAGTGAGGCTGCTGCAGTTCTGGTTCGCCTGTGGAGCGGAGGCCTCCGGGAGCGACCTGCTGCTTGGTCTTACAACTTGAACAATGAGCGCGAATGCAAAAACAATCGCCATAACTAAAACAATCACCGTAGCCATTAAAGTCTGTTGGATAGTGCGCTGGTGGCGGGTACCCTTCCCTTGTGCGAGGGGCCTCGTCGATTGAATACACCTGCACGTAAACATGCTGAGTTATTTTCCGAGGTGATGTGAGCTGGTGGATGCATTAACACTGCGTCCCGGCTCGCTCCCGCGTGGCACCATTGCGCCCCGTGTCACCCCATCCGGGGATCCTTAAATTTCATGTTACTAATATTATAGAAGTTGGGATTTTTTTTGGAACTTCCCAATATTTAAGAAATTTCATAACATCATTTTCAAATGTGTCCATACCACTAAATGATATAATAGCAAGTGGTAAGATTCCAATGGGGGTAAGAATCAATAGAAATGATTTGAATCACTGAAGTAGAAGATTAGTCAAACCCTACTCCTACCACTCCCTAACTTGTTGAAGTCATTTGAAATCAAAATTGAGCCTAATGGGTATGTTATGGGATCAATGTTAATAAACGAAGTTTCGCTATTATTCAAAGTTATACCTACAAAGTTGTTGTGAATTTTGGTCGTGCGAGTAACCCACGAGCCACCATATGATATTCACGTGGTCGTGCGAATAACCCACGAGCTATTTTGTAGGGTAGAGGAGTGGAGGGGCTTACAACATGCTTTGGTCATTCTTACTCGTTGCAGTGTGGTCGTAAGACAAAGTAACTATTTATATTAATTTATTTATTTATTTATTTATTTTAAATTGAAATTTTGGAAGATAAGAGTATATTTTAAATTGAAATTTTGGAAAATAAATTTGTTGAAAATATCGAAGACAAAGTTTTTATTTTTTATTTTTATGTATTTTAAATTGAAATTTTGGAACATACAAGTGTATTTTAAATTGAAATTTTGGAAGATAAAATTGTTGAAAATATTTTAAAAATATAAGACAAAGTTTACTTAGAAAAAATAAAAAACTCTTTAAAATGTAAATTTAAAAACATATATATAGAACAATTTGTAAACTAAATTTTCCATTTTATATAAATAATTTCTCAATAATAATTTTTTAAAATTTGAATCTTTTCCAATCTCTTGATGAGGAGGAAGAGAAACAAAACTTATCTTAAGGATTTTTCAATTTGAAATTTAATAAGTGTAATTAATTCAAGGTCTTGGACTTTAAATACATGTATCATATAGATCCTTTTTACATTTTACACATCAATCTCTTTTCAATGGTGGTTTGTTTCGATTAAACAAACTTAATATGAGAAATTTATACCCTTGGCAAGGTAACGATCTAATTATTTCCCACAGGTTTAAGAGGCAACCCTCTCATCTCACCATAATTCGCAAATGTAGAGGTAGTGATGTATAAGATTCTACTAGAGACTTTTATAAGCATCATGGATATTTCAAAACAATTATGAAATCCTAAACCTAATTCCAATCCATGCTATCAAAAACCTAAAAATGAGGGAAACATGTTCAATTTATTTAGCCACCATTATTGTTCTATGGTACAATGGAAAAGCTCACATAATAGGAAATAAAAGGATTTATCAAATCATGTGAAGGTAAAAATTTGAAATATTTGGGGCTATCACCAAAATTGTAGAGCCATCAAGGACAAAAACACAAACAAAGAACAAAGGAGGAGATAAAATCAAGCAATACAACATGAGAAAATGAGTGAAAAAATAAATTGGCATCAAACAATGAGACAATGAGTGGAAAAAATAAATTGGTACCAAACAATGATTAATGAAGATTGACGCCACCACTAATGGGTACTAAGATAGGAAATAATCATGAGAAATAAGTTGAATCTAACAAGGGAGTAGGACCTAAGAAAATAGAGAATTATGAAAAAATAAAATATTTTTGCAAAGTGGAAGTACCAAATAAACTAGATTTGGAGAAGAAAAAGAACCAAGAAAGAAATGTATAGGAAAAAAACACAACCAAACAAGAGAGGAGTGCATAGGATAGAGAAGGTGAAAGGGAAGTAGATAAAATCAAAGACAAATGCAATAAGACGCTAAGAGGAGATGAAGATAAGAAAAATGGGGAAAAAAACAATAATGAATAAATAAAAGTAAAGAAAAATGACAAATATAAAATAGGACATTAAAGATGTGTTTTGTAGAACAAGGCATGAAGGATGAGAAAAAGCAAGACAATGTAGGAAAATTTGTGGAAAGTGTTTGACAAACACATAATAGGATAACTGGCTCAAGGTAGTAAGCAAATCAAAGAACTTCCTAATTATCAATAAGACATAACATTATAGATAGGAGAATGGACAACTATTAAGCATTCAAAGGTTGGATAGATGTTGTATGAGAGTTGTCTTTTTAGTTAATTATACTTATAATTAGATGTTTATTTTAATAGTGTAGTAGGTAATATGGACTTTTATAAACTCTATCCATATTACATGGGTACATTTTTAAAGGATTTGTGTTATATGCAATGTGGGGAGTTTCAAGTAACTTGAATTAACAAGATGGTTGATAATGCAAAAGTAGATTGAAATAACAAGGTGGTGTTAAGGAAAAATATTGTTGTAGACAACTTTGTCAATCTCCAAGGTAGAATATAGGATAAATTTGTAGAGGTTGATATCATATCAACTTGTGCCACTTGAGATTTTTCCTTTCTTCCAACCTTCTCTCCTTGTTGTGCATCTTGTGCTCAAAGCTTTATCCCAAAGCTTTAGTATCCAATAGTACAACGACTTTTCATTTAGAACAAAGACTAAATATTCCACTTCCTTGTAGAGGAATTTTTCTACTATGTAGTTTATCCCTCATATAAATACAATGTCAATCCACCTCGAGTAGGTACTACTTTCCATAGTCATCATTCAATTAGAAGGGGATTCACAACAATATGGTGATCCCTCAACCATAATCTAATACCTATTATTGAAGCAATTGTTAACTACAACTTGTTCTTTTATCCCATCAATACAACACACAAACTCTTTATAGAAAAACACCAAAAATGGTTGTTTCCTACCTTGTAGATAGTTTCCCTAAAGGGATCAAAATTGTGTCATAGCCATCAACATCAAGTAGGTATCATAAGGAAATAATTGATTAGAATCATGCACAACCAAGTATGCTTGTATGATTCCAATCATTAGGTACTTGACCCAGTATAGTTGGATCTTGTTCACGTAGAAATATGATGTCTAAATAACAACTTTGGACGTCCATTCATCAAAGGTTATATGGTATGTAGAGTTTGCACTATGCACAAGAAATTTTAACTTGGGTCGTTGGATAAAACGACACAACCTCGTCCAATGGATCAAGTTAAAATGCATTGGGGAGAGTGTTAACTTTGTGTGAGTATAACCCTTATCCAATCATTCAACATTTCCTCAAAATCCTTATTGATATGTAACTGATAACTCAACCAAATAAATCCCATATACATAAGTCTAAATATTGCACTAATACATATCTTTGCAACCAAAAAATTACCAATATAATAATTTATTGGTATATATTTATTAGAATATAAAAAGAAATAAAAAAATGCATTTTATGTTGTCCCAACAATCCTAGTAATAAAAAGCAAGGACTATGAAGTCCACTTCCAATACATACAAAACAAAACAATGGAAAAGAATGTCCATAAACTTTGTTAGAGGTTTTCCAAGGACGTGACTACCTATATATGACACTAGAGAATTCAATTTAATGTGCATTATAATTGCTTGTAAAAATAAGATTAAAATTAAATGCATCCTCCTACCTTGAATAATAATTATGATATGGTCATTGATGTGTAAATTTTAAAACATGTAGCCACACATACCCACTTTGTAACCATAGAAATTCCAATGTAATGAGTGTTCAACAATTGAATTTGTTGTCACCCACAAAATTTTAGAGCCGCCACATGATTTCACGTGGTCCTCCAATTTTGTTATGTATCGTCAACCTTTAGCGTCAAGGGCTGAAAAAAAAAAAAAGTTTCTCCAATTTGACAAGCTTACAACATGATTATAAGTCAATGGATTCTAGTCTCTATCCATGTGTCTACAATCTCAATGCCGACATTAGGCCTAACTTTTAAATAAAGCGAAATTCGTTTCTATTGAAAAGAAAGATGCGAGGACTTTGGACGACATGGAATTAAGCTTCAGTTTCTATTTTTTTTTATTTCTTGTAACATACTGACAACTGACAAATTGAGGAGAAGTTGAATTTGAATTTGTATCAAAGATTAAGAATGAGTGTTTTAAAAGTATTTAATGAGAGGTACATCAAGTTAGTTGAAAAAATGATGCCAAAAAAAAGAGTAGCTGGTTAAGAATAGAGTCTACAGGGTGGTTAGTTCTTGATATAGTTCAAAGGGATAAGATTCAATTGAATAGTCTAAGTTTATGATTTGGATTCTACCATTACATTAATGATTTTAGTTATCATAATTTTGTGATTTATTCTCTTGAAAAATGACACTAAGAACGTAAACTTTAAGATATGATTGTACAATGACATAAATATCAACCTATAGTTCTAAAGTTTTGTGGGTACTAAACATTTTGGACAAAGAATTCAATCCTTGATATTTTGATACATTGTGGAGGGTTGTGTTACTTATTGTATTAGAATTTCTTTCAATACATAGTTGGTGGTTGAGGTCCCATGGTCCCTATAATAAAGTTTTGTGGGTACTAAACACCTTTCACAAAGAATTCAATCCTTGATATTTTGATACATTGTGGAGGGTTGTGTTACTTATCGTATTATAATTTGCTTTAATACATAGTTGGTGGTTGAGGTCCCATGGTCCCTATAACAAATTTTTGTGGGTAGTAAACACCTTTGATAAAGAATCCAATACTTGATATTTTGATACATTGTGGAGGGTTGTGTTACTTATCGTATTGGAATTTCCTTCAATTCATGGTGGTTGAGGTCCCATGATCCCTATAATAAAGTTTTGTGGGTACTAGACACCTTTGACAAAGAATTCAATACTTGATATTTTGATACATTGTATAGGGTTGTCTTACTTATTGTATTGGAATTTCCTTCATTACATAGTTGGTGGTTGAGATCCCATGGTCCATATAATAAAGACTTTGTATAATATCTACACAATTTAGATCATGGTTAGTTCCTACACAAATATGGGAATACATTTCTATGAATTATCATAAAGAAGAGGTGGTGGTTGAGATCACATGGTCCATATAATAAAGCCTTTGTATAATATCTACACAATTTAGATCATGGTTAGTTCCTACACAAATATGGCAATACATTTCTATGAATTATCATAAAGAGGAGGTGCATGAACTATTTCTATTGATATATATTTTAATCACTTTAGAATTAAGGATAGAAATATTAGATGGTGGTAGATTGTCAATATCTTGACAAAATAGTTTATTAAGATTTGTAACATTTCTAGTTTAAAAGTGTTAATAGTCATATTTTC
>JZKD02S1390391.1:560287-571473 GCA_000966675.3 Picea glauca
TGGCCAAGAACTATGGAAAACTCATAAATGTGAATATGTGATGTAAATGGACCTTGAGGAAGAGGTCAATGAATGTGAATAACATTTTGAATTTATTGCAGGACTGCTGAGAGGGTATGTGCAGAAAAAGAGACCACGATGGTGGTGGAGGGCACCTGGAAAGGTGGCGTTAACTTCCACCGAGAATTAACACCGTATTTGGACTCCACTAGCCCGGAGAACCAAAAGCGGCTCGTTGGCCCTGCATTTAATGCCTTGCATGTTGGCAGGTTGATGGCTTGATGAGGGATGGGAAGGTGAACCGCCTATCCATAGAGTCGTCAGGCCTGATCAGCGCGAGGGTAATCATGCCACATGCAACCTCGCAAGAGGATAAGGCACGGGGAAGAAGCGATTGGAGGGGGCAGACGTAAGGGGAACTCTGGCATTTTTACGCAGAGTGAGTGATAGCAAAGAGGAAGGATTGAAAACTTCGCTCCTGGTCACTGGTAGACAGAGAGACGCGGTCTCACAACATCGTGGTCTCAGCTCGGGGGTGGCTAGTGGTAAATCCGCTGGGAGTCGCTACACCTATGGTTGGGTGGAAACGAGCACCCCTCTCAGCAGTTGCACTTCACTCCTGGTGTTATTTCTAATAAGTGTTTTACATATTGCATCTTGAAATTTATATGTTGACGTACATTCTCATAAACTGTGAAATTGTGAACGATTGTAGTAAAGAATGTCTGTGCAATGTTTTGGTAAGAAAGGGTAGATATATACTTATAACAGAAAATGAATGAATTTGCTTATGATTGATAAATGAATTTAATTACGCATAAGTTGAACCAAGTCAGACTTCCAGCCCGTTCTTGGGAAGTTGTTTCCCCTTACCCGTCTTCAGGAAGGCCCCGGAATGGATCTCTTCGCAGAGATTCCCTCCTTGGAAAGGTTTACCAAGAACCTGGAAAAATGACTTGAGTGTGCAAGTCCTAATAACCCAGTACGAGGAGGAATGACCACCTTAAAATTCCGAAGTAGTAGCGTAGGGATAAGTAATGAATCGACGGATGAGATCCTGTCGGAAGATCCATGGTCGTTCACGATCGTCAGATTGATGAAAGTAACAAGGGCGTTATATACCTTTCCCCTTTTTCTCTCTATCTTTGTGAATAGCGATGAAATCGGGACCGTAGATTCCCAAGGTCTGTGGAAGTATCTAGACCGTTGGTTTTTCCACGTCCAGAGAGTAGTGTAGATGAGTAGAAGTCTGAGAAGAGCCAGAGAGAGCTCGAGATATCGATCGAGGTGTACTATCGGGAGTCGGGATATCGACATTCTTGTGGACAGGAGATCGGGGAAGTTCGAAGTGAAAACCTCGGTAAAATCTGAGCCATCCGTTTGGGGAGACAGGTGTCAGAAATATGTAGAGAGTTGGGATATTTGGCATTGGGAAATCGGAGTTCCTGAGGCTGTGAGAATTGAGACATCACAAGTCTCGAAATCCTGGAGAAATCGGGACCGTCCATCAAAGGAGGACGCGTGGCAGCAATCGGCGTCATCGGGGAAAGTCCCGACAGGAAGTTGTTGATCGGCGTTTGGGTCATCGGAATATCGGGAATCCTGGTGACAAATTGTTTATGCATTTTGGAATCGCGAAGCTTGAAATCCCGATGAGTGGGAGCCAACTGTCAGCATATCAGAGAAGTGGGACGCGCCATTGTGGGGGCCAGCTGTCAGCATAACGGGATGTCGGGATTCGAAGGATCGGGAATCCCGTGAGCCAATTCATTTTGGCATTGAAAACCCCGTAGCCCCGACGAGGGATAAGACTGTGTTCATGAGGATAGTGGTCATGTGGGCCAGGAGCCTAGCCAGGAGAGCGAGCGCGTAAAGGGCGCATCGAGATTCGAGGAATCGCGAGTCCTAAGGACGTTTGCATTTCGTCATTGGAAAGTATGAAACCCCGATGGGGGACAAGGCTACGGTCTTGTGAGATAAAGATCACATGGACCAGTAGCTTAGCCTGGAGGGATAGCGGGAATTGGAGCGCGTCGGGAATTTCCAGTCCAAAACCCCGAAAGAAGGATAAGGCTGTGGTCTTATGCATGAGCGGTCATATGGACCAGAGGGCATATCCAGGAGGGGCTAAGGCCGAAAGAGAGCTCATCGGAGATGGGGGAATCGAGAGCATAGGAATCCTCGACATTAGACAGGATGAAACCCCGAAAACCTGAAATTGTCATTAGGGAAAGACCACGGTTAGGTGCAGAGAGCCGTATAGGTGAATGAAAGATCCGTGGATCGGGGTTGGCACTTCGCTGCTGCAAGCTTCGGGGATTCTCATTGTTGAGAAATCAACCTAAAAATTTGATTTTAGGTAGTGGGTATGTTACAGAAAGTCCTAAAGGTAGCAGAGAATAATAATACCAGGTGTTGATCTAGAGGATGGTATTATGAAAACAACACAAAATGTCATTGAAATAGATTGAGGAAGGATAAATTAATTGATGATGTCCATACATTTCAATTGAATGTGAAGCAATTTTATAAACCCATAGAAGGGAAATAAAAACATCAAATTAGAAAAGCGCATCACTTGCATATTCACAATTTGAAAGCATTGATTATATACAATCCATATGCACATGTGGTTGACTACCGAGTTCTTGTTGACCCAATGGAAGTTCCTACGAGGGAAAAATTTGATATATCAAAATGTTTTGACTACAAATATTGTGTGATTGGAGGAAATCATTCTATAGAGGCTAGAAGAGAACTTATGCAAGAATATCCCAATAATCCTCTTTTTGAGATAATCAATGCATAATTTATGTTGGTTTAACAGATTCATAAGCAAAGTTATTGCCATGGGATCATCACATGGATAATGAGTACATAATGTCCATGGATTTCATTCAAATGGTGAGATTTATCCATAATGAGTTTTCTAAAATATGTCCCGGGGAGAGATCAAATGTTGATGTTGAGTTTCAAAAACAATGTTGTATGGAAGTAGGCTTCCCAATTCATGATGAAAATGCAAAAGAAAAAAATTGCAAAGGAAGTGATGTATTTAGAGTTGTGGATAGTTATTTTCAATTGGGATTTAGAACTGGACATGTATGAGATTTGATAGATGGGATCTTCAGCCTACGCGAAAATATTAGTATAAAAAACTAGAGAGTTAAGAAAAGTAAACCATTAATATGTAGCACAAGTAAGACAGGTTCTCAATTAAAAAATTTGCTAGAAGATATGGCTATAACACCTTGGGGAACAATACAAGGAGTGAAGGATGAGAAACTTATCATATCTATATTATCATGTGTAAAGTAGGGTGAATTGTAAATGGAAGAAATGTGTGATGAATTTAAAAAGTAATTTTGTTGAGTTATTTTTATTTATGTTAGGACAAGAGAATTATTTTTTTCAGTTTAACATATCAATGTTATACGTATTTTATTATATATATCATTGCAACATTATTTTTTTTATTATTTAGTCACAAGGTGTATATGATAATACAAGAGGAAATGGTTAACATGTTTAATAAAGAAAGTTGGTATGATGTTAAACTCAACTATCTAGATTCAAGCTCTACATCAGTGTTGAAACAATTTTTTGTTGCATTCAAAAAGGTATGTTGATTTATTGCATTCATATTATGTGTTTGCAGGTCAATTTATTTTTATTTTAGTAGTTATAGATATATAACTATATGTTTGTTTGTTTCATTAAAGATGCCAAAGAAGAATGCATATGGAGTACTTGAAACCTTCAAAAGTTTTATTCAAAAAGTCAAGTATCAAAGGGAAAGAATGAGACATGTTCAAACTGTTGAACTTGATGACACCCTTGATCACTACATTTGGAATGGGCTCAACACTATTCAATATAAAGTGATATTAGGTGATTGTGAACAAATTGCAAAAATTGTTCCTAAAAAAGAATACTCCCTAGTTATTGCGGATATTCCTCATGGTTAAAATATCCAAAACATTGGATATGATACTGAGCCTTATACTTACCAAGCTCTCAATTAAGTGGTTATGGGATTTATGGAAGTCACAACATCACCATTTTGGAGATTTATGGTTTTTCATTTAGACACACAACAAGGATTGGTACAATCAAGCTTCAAGGGAAAACAAAAGACAAGGATGCAACTTATTTGGTAAGATATTGAAAGTGTATGTTTAGAAATTAAGATTATAAATCAATTTTATTAGTTCACAAATTAATTGAATTTGCACTTATTTATGTTACATGCACAAACCTAATATTCAAAGCTCCAATAAAGAACCATTTAAACGTGATTTTGAGAGTATACATCTTGCAACCTGGACAAAAGATGATTCTTATAATTGTGTTCTTGTCAATGTAAAGGATGGAGGGAAGCCTAGTAGTTTATTGGTTTACAATGTTGTGGTTAGAAAGCTAACATATGAGGAAAAGGATTTGAAAGGAGAGATCGTTAACATTTATAAAAAACCATAAGAATTAATTAATTATCTTATAGATACATTTTCAAATGAATGAGATTGGTTTTGGATTTATTCTCGGGTTTAGGTAAGAATTATGATCTAACATTTATGAAATCATACTTCAATCTTATGTTATTTTCAATTTATGTCTTTTTACTATATTTAACTTCATTATTTATTTTGTATTTGGTAATTAAGTACAACATTAGCATGTTTCTTACAAAAATGAAGAAATTGCATAACCATTGAAAGTGACCCAATACAATGCAATTTTATTCAACAAAGAATTAATGTTATTCCAGCTTTTCCAGAGGAAATGCAAGAAGTTGGCTTGAGGAAAGGAGATTTTAGTGAATCAAAGGTGGAAAAAATGTCAAAGGAACCTCAAGTACCATTAGGAGGATTGATTGGAAATGATCACTTTGGAGAACTTGCGGATATCAAAGACCCAATGGAAGAGTAAAATGACACAATGGAAGAACAAAATGATGTCGAAGAAGATGATAATGTGTATGCTGAGAATGATGAATTTGAGATATATGATTTTGTTGATTAGTTTTAAGATTCCCTTGAAGATGATGCTCAATTTTGCAAATTTTTTATGAGCTATAACTGCGATTTTTTTACTTTCATATTTTAAAATAAGAATGGATATGTATCTATTATTGTTTTATGATGAATCTTTTTTATTGTTTTCTTTTTACTTTTATTTGTATGTGAATCACTATACTAGGGAATATTAAATGTTGTCATTTTTTTACTTCAAATGTATAAAAATATGGAAAAAAAAATGTTATTTTTTTAATAAAATTTTCACTTTTTTTGGTTCAATTATGTCCATAAAAATGTTTTATTTGACATGTTATTTTAAACGAATAGGTACCAAAATGTATAGGTTTTTTTATTATATATGGCTATAAAATGTATATTTTTTTGCTAAATATTCAAAAATAGTGTTATTTAACTACAATTATTTTCTATGTATTGAAGTAAAGGTAAACAATGTGTTAAAAATGGTGTTTTCCACTATATTTTAAAAGTATGGAATCATAAATTAATTGAGACACAAGTATATGAAAAATATTAATTTCAAAAAAATAAATGGTAAAAAATATTTTTAAGATTGAAAGAAGCATGGAAAAATGACTTAAAACATCATTGAAAAAAAAATAGAAAAATTAGAAAATAGATGAAAAATAAGCATTTAAAAAAATAATGTGGAAACATGATGGTTCAAAAAATTTAAAATATCAAAAAAACCACCTAAAATGGGAAGGGGGTGCTATCAGTAGCACCATTTTTTAAAACGAGGTAAAAAATGTGACCCCCCAAAAAATGAGAACTCTGTAGAGTTCTCATTAAGTTGGTAACTATGTTGTAGGTGTAGGTTTATGTTTTGCAAGCATAATTTGGCTTGCTAAATAAGATTCTTTTTTGTTCATGAAAACATCTCAGCTCCACCTCACCGACCCACTTCATCAATTCCCACTTGTGTATCATGGCCAGTACTTTCAAGGTTGTTCCCTCTTGGTCAATGGTTTGGTATTTTCATTAATTAAAACACAATTACATACTTCATAAACATAATCATATGAAGTCTTAGGATAATTATAGTCTTGGGGGAAAACAAGGTGTTACATGATTTGAAAACTATTAGTTATGTTTAAAGAATATGATTTTGAATTAGTCATGAGCTCAGAAAGTAAAATGTCAGAATTGATCATTTGTCACAAATCAAATGTAGGGAAAAGGTAGGCATACAAGATGAGCCATTCGATGCAGTTTATGCCATATATAAGTGACCCTTGATCACTTTGTGGATATAGTTGCATTCATGGATACTAAAGTTGTACCAGAGGGGTATGATAAGAAGAAACAATGTTGGCTTGGTGTTCAAGTGGTGAATTATTAGTTGATTGTATTTCAGTGTTACAAGTTAAGGATTGATGGCATACTTTGTTGATGTATTTGGACCATGAACACGAGGCAAGTTTGTGGGGGGAACATAATGGACTTATTCAGGATCATTATAATGGTAAAAAAATAGCATAGAAAGTCATGTGAATAGGACTTGGGTTGTACACACTATTTTTTGATGCTACAACACAAGAAACAAAGTGTGATGTTTGCCAATGATTTGGAAATCCTTTTGTGAGAGATGATATGTCATTGCACCCAATTGTGGTTGATGAAACTTTTATTATATTGATTTAATTGTAAGTATAGTTTCACTTGTAAGGTATTCTAGGTGTGGTACATTATTATTGAGACTTCTTATTTGACGTCATGGGTTTGATGCTATGCCAATGAAATACTACACTATTGAAAATTTTGCAAGATTCATTTTTTAACGTATCGTCTTTAGATTTGGTCATCTATGAAGGTTCACTGGCAATTAGGGCATGCATTTTGCGAGTGACATTGTTGCAACATCAACTAGAGAATTCATGATTTAACACCATAAGACTACCCCCTATCACCCATAGGAAAATGTCATTATTGAAACATTTAATAAGATTTTGGAGAGGAGAACAATAAAAATTTGTGAAGTCAATAAGGATGAAAGGATACTCACATTGTTATGGGCATATCATACCACTTGTAAAATTTTGACTAAGTATAGGCTATTTATGTTAAGTTAGTATATGGGTGGGAAACCATTATGTTGTTGGAGTATGTATTTCTTAGTATGAAAATAACCTTGCATACACAAATGACAAAGGAAGTTGTGCTTAAAGAAAGGTTGGATAAACTACATTATCTTGAAGAAGATAGATTACTTACAGGATATCATAAGAGAGTCAAGAAACACTAACATAAGGCATAACATCATTGCAATATTAAAGCTAAAACATTGGTATTTAGTGATTTGGTGTTATTGTATGATAGAAAATACCTTAAACATCTTAGGAAGTTGTGTATCCATTGGTTGGGACCTCTCCACATCCTGTAATGTTTGAAATTAACCAAATACATGAATATGATATGTTATTGATTCCATGGCCTCCAAAGTCCTCTCATATTGACTTTTTAAAGGACATGAATTTCTCTTTGACATGTCACCATTAGTTATGGACACATGAATAGACTTTGCGATCCATTGACTTAATGACCACAAAATCAGGTTGTAAGGTACTACACTCGTATACTATAAAATTGATATAGAAGGGTTCTATCTTTGACATATGTTTGAATTAACTCAATATTGATATCAAAACAATGTAAAACTCAATATAACAACAACCTCCAAGAACTTATGCTAGAATTTTAATTGTTATTTAACAAAGTTGTATGCTCCCATAATTTGGCTTCTTAATCACTTTGTTATTTCACTAAATCTATAGGAATTGACCATTTTGCAAGTGGACCCAATGGTTAAGAACATGTGCTTCCTCATTAGAAGTTATAGGTTAAAATCCAGAGGGGATAGAGTATGTACACCTATGTGGAGGGGTCCCTTGTCCCACAAACAAGGGGGTTTCATACACCACTTTGGTGTTTAACTTAGCCATGACCTTAAAATTAGATTATTATTATTATTATGCAAATCCCTTAAGAAACATGACCATGTAATTATGGACAAAATATACAAAATATGTGTTAACTATGAGGTGAAACCCATGTATTGCATTCAACTCTTTCACTATTTCACATGCTTATATCATGAAGTATCTCATGGTTTGTTTTATTGTAATTTTAAGTGTTTAGTTAAATATATCTTCCATAAGGTTTTGTGACTAATTTTTAAACTAAAATTTAATATGGTCCCACTTCTTAAAAAGTAAATCAATAAGGCTTATGTTGCTTTATCAAATTTGGAGAGACAATGCTTTCATCTTAATTCCAATGTTTTCAAAATAAGTTCAATTTATTTTACAAATTATATCACTAACTTTGTTGATTTTAGGGGCTAAATTTTGCAAATTAGCTAATTTTCCATGTTTTTCTCCAAAAACAAATTCCCAAATTTCCACTTTTACTAAAAACAATTTGCTCAAATTCCATAGAATAAAATTATTTACCTTAAAAATCATTAAATTTTTATAGAAACTATATAAAATCCTTAGAAATTTGAATATGTTTGAAAATCTATTGCCAAACATTTTATATTTTGCAATTAAGCACTAGTAAGATTAGCCCATGTTTCTACATTTTAATATAAATTTCCATCCTTAAAATCATACATGTTTTGTAGTATACAGATTTGAGGTTTGATGTATTATACTTTGATAAATATAATGGTCCTATGCTAATAGAATCATTTTCTCCATATTCTCTATCGTAATTTGTTTTAAAAGATTGATCCTTTGTATGGCTTGAGATTTACCCTCTTATGACAATGACACTATTGCACATGACCTCTATTGTACATTACCACCTTCTCACTCCAACTTTGGTACCTAAATGATTTTAGTATTGGTCAACATAAGCATTATTTTCTTTCACTTTAATCTTCCATATATCTAKGAAAATATGACTATTAACACTTTTAAACTAGAAATGTTACAAATCTTAATAAACTATTTTGTCAAGATATTGACAATCTACCACCATCTAATATTTCTATCCTTAATTCTAAAGTGATTAAAATATATATCAATAGAAATAGTTCATGCACCTCCTCTTTATGATAATTCATAGAAATGTATTGCCATATTTGTGTAGGAACTAACCATGATCTAAATTGTGTAGATATTATACAAAGGCTTTATTATATGGACCATGTGATCTCAACCACCACCTCTTCTTTATGATAATTCATAGAAATGTATTCCCATATTTGTGTAGGAACTAACCATGATCTAAATTGTGTAGATATTATACAAAGTCTTTATTATATGGACCATGGGATCTCAACCACCAACTATGTAATGAAGGAAATTCCAATACAATAAGTAAGACAACCCTATACAATGTATCAAAATATCAAGTATTGAATTCTTTGTCAAAGGTGTCTAGTACCCACAAAACTTTATTATAGGGATCATGGGACCTCAACCACCATGAATTGAAGGAAATTCCAATACGATAAGTAACACAACCCTCCACAATGTATCAAAATATCAAGTATTGGATTCTTTATCAAAGGTGTTTACTACCCACAAAAATTTGTTATAGGGACCATGGGACCTCAACCACCAACTATGTATTAAAGCAAATTATAATACGATAAGTAACACAACCCTCCACAATGTATCAAAATATCAAGGATTGAATTCTTTGTGAAAGGTGTTTAGTACCCACAAAACTTTATTATAGGGACCATGGGACCTCGACCACCAACTATGTATTGAAGGAAATTCTAATACGATAAGTAACACAACCCTCCACAATGTATCAAAATATAAAGGTTTGAATTCTTTGTCCAAAGTGTTTAGTACCCACAAAACTTTAGAGCTATAGGTTGATATTTATGTCATTGTACAATCATATCTTAAAGTTTATGTTCTTAGTGTCATTTTTCAAGAGAATAAAACACAAAATTATGATAACTAGAGTTAGTAATGTAATGGTAGAATCCAAATCATAGACTTAGACTATTTAATTGGATCTTATCCCCTTTGAACTACACTGGAATTTCCATTGTTACAAAGTAGGTATGTGTGGCTACATGTTTTAAAATTTACACATCAATGACCATATCATAATTATTTTTTTTTGACGAAAACGGTTATGTTGTATTAATCGGCATTCTGGCCAGCCATAATCAAAAAGTTACAAATCTGAAGAAGATTGGTGACCTCTAAAAGTGCTGCCAACCTTCTTGTGAATGTCGTGGGAGACCAATCCCCTCTGCTCCTTGAGATAATTCGATGATATGACAAAGATTGCGTACATGGGTAAATTCTCACAAACTGTGAGCATAGAAAAAGACAGAAGCAAAGCATTATACCAAGGGGGATGAATTTTTCCCCTTAATGTAGGGGTCCAGCTTTTTCTGAGAGCCTAAAGAAATGTTGGAGGCAACCTCCTTTTCTCTGTGCGCTTTGTTGGTCCTTCGCCCTCGGGTTAGGGGTGGGGACGGGGCTGAAATATCTTCATTTTCAGAAGTTCCCCCAGAGCCGCTAGAGGGGACTGTAACGACCAGGGCTGCATGGGCAGAGGGTTCCGGATCTGAAGCCCGAACTTCTCTCGCTGCTACTACATCTGGGGGGGTGGATTCCGAAAGGCTTTCGTCTGCTGGAGGATCTTCCTTGACTGCTGTTGCTTCTGGATCTGGGGCTTCATCTTCCTTCAACGCATCAAAACTGTTTTTATTTTCTAGAGTTGCCTCTGCTGAATAAGTGGCCTTCGGGGCCTGGGCTTGTGGATCCTTTCGCTTTGACTGCCTTCGTCGGTTAGAAACTGGCTGAAACTCATCTGCTTTGTCTGGTCCCGGTTCCTCAGAGGCTTTGGGGCAGTTCCTTGCGAAGTGACCGTAAGCATGACACCGGAGGCACTTAAAGGGAATCTGCTCGTAGTCCATCTCTTGGATATGGCACCATTCCCCCAGGGAGAGCTTAATGGATTCTAGAAGACCTTTCTCGAGGTTAACCTCAACACAAATGCGAGCGCAGGTATACTGGTCCCCTTTCGGCTCCGCGTTGTCCAGGAAACGTCCAAGATTATTCCCAATGTCCTCCAGAGAACTTGTCCCCCAGAGGTGCAAGGGGAGGTGAGGCAGCCTAACCCAAACAGGAGCTGCGGTGATCTCGATTTCGGGGCTGAAGTCAATAGTCC